>CM062614.1:52852280-52931447 GCA_025617555.3 Puccinia polysora
ATTATTTATTATTTATTATTTATTATTTATTATTTATTATTTATTATTTATTATTTATTATTTATTATTTATTATTTATTATTTATTATTTATTATTTATTATTTATTATTTATTATTTATTATTTATTATTTATTATTTATTATTTATTATTTATTATTTATTATTATTATTTATTATTTATTATTTAGTGGAAGCTATGCAACTTGATTTTAGTTGTTTAGCGTGCCACACAAATCAGATGGGATGTGTAGCACGCCACACGGCCTATTTGAGTTGTGTAGCATGCCACACGGCCCATTTGAGTTGTGTAGCATGCCACACAGCCCATTTGAGTTGTGAAGGGTGCCACACGGCCCATTTGAGTTGTGAATTTAACATTACCCATATTAATTATATTTTACTTGAATATTTTTTATTTTTTGTTACAATACAGCAAAAAGAGTATTTGCCAAATTTTGACAACCTTGTTTTCCACCCCTTTTACTTCCAGCTATTTTCATGGAAACAAGTATTTTAAGGGTTAAAAGCTTGACCCAAAATCAAAAATGATTTTTCTTTGAATCTTTTAATTACATTCTGGATACCTCAAAAAAAAAAGATTCCTGATGTCAAAAAAAAACATTGAAAAGGATGTGATATTTGAAGCCCTTTTTCATTGGATAAAATTTTAGGAAGCCTATAATACATCCAAAAAATCACAAAAAAATATTTTAAGGATTTTGAATTGATTATACAACTTTCTGAGTCTTCCAAGAACCAAAAAAAAATTAAATGAGAAAGCAAATGAAAAGTTCCATATTTCATTGAGACTGTTTTTTTTAAAAAGGTTTTCTTGATTTGTAGATGGATTATTGAAGGTCTCAAAATAATTTGACAAGTCTGAAAGATTTTTGCTAGGGGCTTTGAAAAACAATCTACAAGGCTGCAGTTTTGTAAATATCAAAAATAAATGTTGTGAGGAATTCACTAAAATCTAATTCGCTCCTCACTCCCCCGCTCCAACTCATCCCCAAGCCATGTTGCCTGACTGTCACTGTCTCCCTCCTCCCACTCATTCTCTCCATTCATCATCCACGCTCCAACACCACCACTATCATTATCATTGATCAACGCTCCACTACTGCTTTCATCACCATCCATAAACAATCCAATGCTTCCCTATTGCTCCTCTCAACATTTATCAACGCCCTCCTACTGCCTCTTTAATCAAACATTCTATTCATATCATTATCATCCTCAGCCCTCTCCTCCAACTCAAATCTCATTCTTTCAAATTCACCTTTATTTCTCTCTCTGCTTCTTTTCCTTTGATATTTCCTTTTATTTTCCTATTTCCTTCTTTCTTCTTCAGCTTTGACCTATCTCAACCTAACTCATTCAACCAATCTCCTCAAAAAACTCAATGACTTCCTCTTAATCTTTTATTCAGATGTGAGATTGATTGAACCGCAAACCTAAAGATTATCAACCCCTCCACTGACGCTCTCTTATTCAGACAAACCAAAAACGTGCCTGTGATCTCCTTTGTTCTTTTACCTTGCTAGTCTCCGTCCCTTGAGAAGCCTTCACCCTACTATTTTCTTCTTTGTTGTGAGACTCATTATTCTTTCTCATCAAACTTTTCACCGTTGTTCTAGCTTTCCATTATTGATTTTCTTGTTCTGAGTCTGTTGTTCTAGGAAATTTAAATATTAAGATCTTCAATAAAACTCATTAAAATGCCTGTGTGTGAAGAGCATTAGGTGCATGTATAATATCTGTACCTTCAAGCATAAGGGCTGTGAAAAATTAATGGCCAGAATCAAAAAAACAAATCAAAATGAAAAGCAATCAAAAGATAAAAAAGGGATCAATTGAAAAATTAATAAAAATGAAAGGTCAATGTTGAATTTGCAGCCTCAAAACCCTCCTTCACAACCTGAAAAGGGTTGGATGGCGCAACTTCAAACCCACTTTGGGTTGTGAACAGCCACTTGCAACCCATCCTAGTTGTGAACAGCTTCTCACAACGTAATTTCATGTTGTGAGTGGCTGTTCACAACCAATTTGTGGAAAAAAATAAGACATTGAAAAAATAAAGCAATAAATATTTGGGAATTTTCATTTATTCACAAACACACCAAAAAAGGAAAAAAATTAAAAAATACAAGTAAGTTCAACTTATTTAAAAAAACCAAAAATGAAAAAAATGGAAAAATACAAATAAGTTCAACTTGAATAGCCCTGAAGTAAAAAACCAAAAATTATAAAAAATGAAAGCCTATTGAGCAGCCCTAAAGTAAAAGTGCCCAAAAATACAAAATCAACTTGAGTAGCCCTAAATTAAAAGTGCCAAAAAATACAAGTTCAACTTTACTATCCCTAAAGCAAAAACACCAAAAAAAAAACAAGTTCAACTTGTGTTAAGCTGATCCCATCACAAGAAGTAGAATTAATCCTTATTATGGGATCAGTCCAGCACAAGTTGAACTAAATTACCAATAAAATATCATTTAATACACTCAAAATTATGATTTTGACTCAAAACACTCAACATAATGATGTTCAAAATTTGATAACCCTTTATATTAATAGAATTACAAGATCAGCATCAGAACCCAAACCCAAATGATGAAATTAAAATGATGTTTATAAATTAGAATAAAAATCAAGTTGATTTTTGAGATGAACAATAAAACCAGAGGATTTTTTTAGAAATCATGGAATGTGGTTTGGAAACTATGGGAGGGATTGGAATCACATCCTCCTTAAGCACAAGCTGGACCCAATTTCTATTATTAACAAATGAAAGAATATTTGACCTGATGCTTCTTTTACACCCTTTTTCATAGGAGTATAAGTACAACATGAATCCAATGAAATGAAACATATTGGTCTTCCAAAAGTATCTTCTATTATTTGACCCATATCTAACTTTGAAAGCCATTTTGAAGAGGGAATCTTTTCATTGATGTCATTAACATCAAGTCTTTTTTCTATCTTTTCAAAATCTTTACTTCTTCCAAGGTTCTTTGAATAGCACATCTTATCTTTCCTCAATGTTTCAACCAATTACTTTTTTAAATTAAAACAACCATTCTAATCACACCCAAGTGATTTAGAAATGACTCTAAATCCACAGTTCCCATCACCAACTGGATCCAAAATCTCCACCAAGAACTTATGTAATTTCTCAGGTATTTGATTGAGGTAATTCCTTTTTGGTTCCTACAATCAAAAATAAATTAGTCAAAATTCTAATCTCATTAAAGGAAACAATACTCACCAAAGATGAGCTTCTTTTTGACTCCTCCATCTCTTCTCCTTTCTCCTTCAAAAAGGAATATGATTCCAATGGAGGGGACCCTAATGAACTTTTAGTCTTTTCCACTGAACTATGAAATTAAGATTTAGAGCCTTCCTTGCACTACAGAAATCCTTTTCCCATAAGCTCATTAAACCATAAAAATGAACATTTCTCAAAATAAAATACTTACTTCCTTTGGTCCTTTTGGTCCACCTTTAAACCTTCTTTCAGTCTTGTCCTCTGAACTATGAAATCCAGATGAAGAGCCTTCCTTGCACTAAATAAATCAATTTCTCATCAGTTCATTAAAGCATTAAAATGAACATTTCTCAAAACAAAAGACTGACTGTCTTTTGTCTTTATGGTCCCCTTTTAACCTCTTTTTTTTCTCTTAATTGCTCTTTCAACGTGTTCAAATTTTGAAATTTCACAACAGGTTGCTTTTGATTTGGGTTGACCGCAGATTTAACTTAAAACCTATTTCTCAAGCCTTGGCTTGGCAATCAAAGCCGCTGTATTCTTGAGAATTGACCTTAGAATCTATAACCTGACTTCTTTGGGTTGTTCCCTGTACATGTAATTCCACTTGTTGAAAATTTGAGATTCTTCATCAAGCCCTGGATCTGTTTCAAACCTTCAAAATAAAAACAATTAAAACCAAAAACCAAAAAATTTTCAATTTTTCAAAAAAATAATTAATCTGAAAATCCAATAATTAATCTGAAAATCCAATAATTAATCTGACAATCCAATAATTTTTACCCTTCAAAAAAACCCACCTACTTCATTGGAAGGGTCATAGTCTAACTGCCACTGATGATGAACATCCTCAGGCACAACAGATCCTCTTTATGCTAGTACGTTACCTAAAATGTGGGAAAGGAAAGCCCATTGTTTTTGAATATGACTTTGGGAAATCCTTGCCATCATGGTTGCGCTTTAACTTCTCAAATTTTTCCCCAATGAGTTTAATTGCCTCAATTGACAATTTCTAACCCAAAGGTAATAGTTCTATCAGAAGACATGTACACAACTTTATTTGAGAATTTTTAATTTCTGCATTGACTGATTGGATTTGGCTTTCAATATTTCCTTCAAGGTGTTTCCACACATCCAAAATGTTCCCCGAAATCCCACAAGTAATTGTTTGAAAGTAGCATGGGCACCTTCTACCCAAGATCTTGTTTTATTTCCAAAGTCTGGGTTGACACAAGTCCAAACCATTAAAAATTTCTCTTTTATAGGTAAAATATTATTTCCCATATACTCAAGGGCATCCTTGCAGTTTTTCAATAAAAGCTGTATACAAGTTTCAAAGTAAGAACTCCAAGAAGAGATCAATAGAAGAAGCAATAAATTGGAATAATCTGAGTTCCGCATCATTGTCTTTTGCCTCCCCCTTGGTTTGAGAGGCCCCATACTTTGCCCAAAGATTCATAAAAATTTTCCATCCTTCATCTTCATTACTGAAGGACACTTTGCATTTTTGTTGATTTTTTTTAGACAAGTGCCAGGAGAACATCTTTCTGAATGACTCAGGGAAACTGTGTTTAATAGCACAAATCAGAGATTTTTCATGGTCCATCACAAACAATTTTGAAAGCCTCTTGGGATCATAAGCCAACTCCTCTAATGCATTCAATTCCCAACCATAGAGCTCATAGATTTCTTTTGTTATAAAAACAAAATCCTTTGTAAAAGTTTTTTTGTTGGCAGTCATTCCTGCACCATGCAATAGAGGGATTTTGAACCTATCTGTTTTATAAGTACAATCCAACAAAGCAATATCATGAAATTTTTTTCAAATTTTATAGACTTGGGATGATCCAAGAAAAGGGCCTCTAAGTGACCCTCTCCACCAAATTTGGACCTGGAAAACCACTGGGATTTCTGGAGCATTTCCAATAGAATGTCCATAGATGAAATGGGGCCTGCCAATGTTTTCTTTTCCAACTCCCTACCCAGATCCCTAGATTTGACCAAAGTTTTGTTAAGTAAACTTTTGATTAAGTCCTTTAACTTAGCCATGTTTAATCTGGGAGGGCTTGGGCTTGCCACCGTTTCCATAAACCAAAAAAATTCAATGGTGATTTAGTACTAAATTCAATTTTCAATCCAACAACTCCAAACATTTGCTCACTTTTGGGTTGAGAAAAATAAATTTATCCAAAGGGTGTGTGTTGTGTTTCCATGTGGTTTGAGTCAAGATTTGTTTTGCCAATAGGCATAATTTTTCATTCCCAAGTTTCTTTTTGTGGTCCAATAGTCCCACATAGTATTTCAGACCCCCCAAATTTGTGTTGAAAGCACTCAAATTTTGTCCAGGGGTGCCTGGGCACCCCAAATCCCCCCTCAAATTTCCCATTTGGGGCTATTTTTCCCCAAATTGGCCTGGAAAACACACCCAACCCCCAAATACAACTTGAGCATCCCCCAGGGGGTCGCCCAAGTTGGAAGCAACTTGGCTTGCACATTTTTGGGGTGTAAATTGCCGTTTGCAACCCATATTGGTTCTGAATGGAAATTCATGACTGTTTGCAACCCTGAGGTTCCAAATTTAACATTTAAAAATAAACATAAATAAATTTAAAAAGAAGAATAGGTTGTTAGCTTTTCCACGCCCCCAAACCTGGAAAACACACAGTTTGGACTGATGAGGTTGACTTGGGCAGAGTGAGAAGGATGCGGAAGGATAAATTTCATGTTTTAGAGAGATCATCACATAAGAGAAATAAGAAAAATAATAAGAAGAATAACAAAAATAATAATAGAAAGAATAATGAAAAAAGGAACATACCTGGGGCAGAGTGAGAAGGATGCGGAAGGATGAGGAAAGAATCCTTACGTGACCCAGAGCTTCCCCAGGTATACCATCCAAAGTGTGACATGTCCTTGACATGTTCGTGGCATACTAGATACAAGAGTCTTAACCCAACACCCCCCTTGCTGCATACATGGAGAAGAAGGAAAGAGGAAGAAAAAAAAAGTGAAAACAAATAGGATAAAACAAAAAAAAGGAAGAAAGGGAATAGAAACAGACAAGAAAATTAGAAAACAACTCCAAACATTTGACGGTGCTTTTCTAGCAGAACTCTGCCTAGGGGCTTGGTGAGCATGTCGGCCAGCATGTTTGTGGTTGACACATGGATAAGGTCAACAGAGGATTCTTCCACGCACTCCCTTAAAAAGTGGTACCTTGCGTGAATATGTTCTGTGAAAGCATGGTGTTTGGGGTTCATTGCTAGAGCTTTGGCACCCTCATTATTGACGTGGAGAGGAATTGCATTGGGTGTGTTGAGGGATAATTTGGATAGCAGATGTTTAAACCAGATTTCTTCTTTGCATGAGTAGGAAAGAGCCTTGTATTTGGCCTCCGTGCTAGATAGGGAAAAGGTTGCCTGCTTACAAGACTTCCATGATATAGCTCCTTCCCCCAGACAATAAACATAGCCAGAGGTTGATTTCCTATTGTCGTGGTCTTCTTCCCAGTCGGAATCTGAGAATCCAGCTATTGATAACAACCCACCAAGCTTGAGGCGCATTGATTTTGTTGAGGCCAGATAGTGAAGTACCCATGCCGCCGCTTGCCAGTGAGCTTCAGAAGGGTTGCGGAGATGTTGCAACAGTTGATTGAAAACAAAGGAAATATCAGGACGGGTACATTGTGAAACCCACAGAAGCAAGCCAATCAGTTGATTGTAAGGCCCAGAGGATGGTGGCTCATTTGGCAATCGACAACAAATGTTCTTGAAATAGGATTCCGTGGGGGTAGGAGCCAAGAGAGCCTTGCCTTTGAGAAAGCTCTCCAGGAGGGAATCAATGTAATGGGATTGATTCAGGTAAATCAGTCGGTGTAAGACTCCAAACAGTGCTAGGCCGTGGCAGTTCTGTGGAGGGGCAAGGTGCTGTTTAGGCTGTCCTCCTGAGTGTTACAAAAATATTTAAATGTAACCAAGATCAAGGTCCAGAACCTGGTAAATGAGGAATCAAGGAGTAGAGGATAAAGATGATAATAGTTTGGTAGCGATGGAACAGCACTATCTGAGACAAGATTATGCAGTGAAAAACTCAAACAAAAGAAGTTAAAGTCCCCTTAGAGTTCAAAGAACAAAAGCTGTTGTATGTAAACAACGCCCACACGCTAATAAATCTGGCCGTCAGCAGAAGATTGGGGATGATCAACTCAAACCCAAGCAACCTCCAGGTTCTCAATGAACCTGCCCAACTCTCCACAATAAAGCGCTTGAAGGGTACCAGATAACTGAGGGTGGCTGTACAGGACAAATAACAATTTTTAAGAAGCTCTAAAGCAAACAGTAACTGATTTGAAGCAAGGATAACCCCAACACTCCTCAAGGGACTCAAGAGTAGGCTGGAAGAATGCAACTCCAAAGAAGCTAAGGGGAGGTATAACACTCCAGGTCTTAAGCTTAATAAGACCTCTTCAATCAATTGTGATTGGCTCCAGAAAGGTGATCAGGGATCAGGACCAGTATGGTCAGAGAAAGGGATCAAGGAGTGGTATAACACACTCAAAAAATTCCAACAGACAGAATTTTTCTTCAACCAGCAAGGCTATTGGTTGGTGATAAGGATCAAGGATCAAGGGTTTGAGTATGGAAGCTCAAGGATCAAGGGTGTGCTGATTTCATACTGGATTATTCCATGCTCCAATGATGGATCCAAAAGGCAGGGGAGAGCACCTCCTTATATGGGCAGGAGGCCCTGTTAGACTATGTACAACGGATTCTACAAATCAAGCGAAAAAGCAAAGAAAATCATGTGGTCACTCGTGTCCGTCCGTGGATGGGCGCACGCAACAATACCAGAATAACCCACCCCTCGTCCAAACGCGGATGGGGTGGGAAAGGGAAATGAACCAAACCGCCGCGGATGTCCACGGGCGGTAGTTGACACTCTTCACCCCTTGTCCAAAGGCGGAAGTGGGTGGGAGAGCCCCAGGAAAGGTGACAGATGAAGTTTGTGAGGGCGCGGATGGGCGGATAGGAGATCAGCTCAAGACGGTTGAGTAAATCCTGACAGGCTTGAGATTCACAACTGATAGATTGAGCAAGATGGGAGATTTGACGGATCCGAGGATTTGACAAATGCTTGGAGGTGCGGTCGGGATGGATTCAGTAAATCATGGATGAGCGCCGCGCAATGGGCGGACAGGAGATTGGGACGCGCAACAACAAAGATGAGGACGCGCAATGACAACGGCGGAGATGAAGAGCAACGCGCAATGGCAAGGATGATGAGCAACGCGGATGAAGGACGTGCAACGCGCAAGGCGCGCGGATAAAGGACGTGCGAGGCGCGATGATGACGGTTTGGATGAGCCTGAGGATAAGTTGGTTTTTTTTTTTTTTGATGCCGGATGGGACGTTTGCGCAAAAGTTTATGGGTTGAGGTCTTAAGGCAGCCAGGGTGTCCAGGATGGGGCACCACATCGGCTTGGACGGTCACAAGTGATCAAGAGAAAGAGAAAATGGTGGAGGTCGTCATTGGCCCCTATTTGGAAAGTATCACCTAGGGAAGCAATCAGATTGTCAACGCAGGCAGGTTCACCTACTATTGTCAAATCATCCAAATGTGTGCTGAGAGCACCAATGAGTTTGCCCTGTTCAACTCAAAAGTAAAGCGTTGGATCATACTTTGAGTTCCTGAAGTTGAGAGTGACCAGGAATTGATGAAGTTCTTGATTCCATTGCCTGGGGGACTTCTTGAGGCCGTACAGCAATTGATCCAGCTGACAGACCCAGTCTGGGCATTGCAGATCCACAAAAACCGGCGGTTGCTCCATGAACACCTTGTGTTCCAGCTTTCCGTTGAGAAATGTGGTGCTAAAGTCAACTTGCCGCCCTTTCCAGTCATTTGAGGCAAGCAGGCTAAGTATGATCCAAAGAGTCTCAAGCAGTAAGGTTGGGGACAAAACTTCATGATAGTGGACCCCAGAGGTTTGGGAATACCCCATTGCCACCATTCTTGCTTTCAGCTTTTGGATTGATCCATCAAGTTTCCTTTTTACTTTAAAAACCCACTTAGACTTGATGATTTTTGGCTTGAGAGGGCATGGAACTAGTTTACAGGTTTGCATTCCAAGAAGAAAGGCAAATTCATCCTCTGCTGCCTTTAGCCAACAACACTTGTTGGGAGATTGAAGAAGCTGGCGCTACGTCTTTGGGGTATCAACATTGGAGGGGCTGTGGGTAGCCTTAGACCAGTGGCCAAGACGCTCTGGAGGTTGTTTTGTGCGGGTTGACCGACAGGGAGGTTTTGGAAAGGGAGGGGGGGAGTGGAGGGGTAGGAGGTGAAGGGGTAGGAGGGAGAGGAATCTGGACAACTGCGTCGTCTGGAGAGTTTGAGTCTGGAGAAACCAGTTGAGTCACGGGGCTGTTGGTGGTGTCTGAAGATAAGGAGGTCAATCGTAGGAGATTTGCCAGAGCATGGATGGAGGAGGACAGAAATCAATTGAAAACCTCCCTAAGAAGTATATTAAGGGGAGGAATGTTGACAGGTGAGAGCGGCAGGAGAGCTGTTGGTGAGGGCAAAGATTGAATCACCGGGAAATTGGTTCCTGGAGTCCTGGTGGAGTGGGGCCATGATACTTCCACAGGAACAGGTTTCAAAGGCGGAATGAGTTTGGAAGGATATGGGAATGAGAAATCATCAAAAATTACATCACAAATTTGATAAAAGTGCGGGCCTCGAGATCCCACAGCCTATAGCCATTCCTGTTTCTGAGAGGCAATAGCAGTATAGAGGATCTTGCCTTGTTGTCAAGCTTCTTCCTGTTGGCCTCAGGTACTTTGAACCACGCATGGCATCCAAAAGGATGCACGGATAGAGGAGAGAGATTATCATGTCCTAGGATTGAGAGAGGGCTTTTGAATCCGGCTGGGGTGTGGCAGGGATATGAGTTGTGATAGGAGAAGATGTGTCAAAGGGCATCCGCCCAGAATGATTGTGGGACGGAGGCCGGTAAGAGTGAGCATTGGATGGCATTCCCAATTGTCCTGTTGGTTCTCTCCGCTAACCTGGTGAGTTTGGGTGAATGCGGTGGGCCTGGCTCATGGGAAATGCCAAGATTCTTGAGATAGGTTTCAAATGATGAGGAAATGTATTCCCCTCTGTTATTGGAACGGAGAGAGAGTATTTTGATCTTGTCAGGAACCTTGAAGGATGATTGTAAAATTTTGAAGCAGCTTAACACATTGCTTTTGAGTTTCATGGGAAAGACAGTGGTGAATTTAGGAAAGTCATCTACAAATGTGACAAAGTATTTGTAGCCTTCCCTTGAGAATACCTCAAAGGAGCCCACATCTGAGTGAATGAGTTGTCCCGGGTGGGTTGACCTGTAGGGATGGCAAGATTTGAAATAGGAAAGAGTAATTTTGCACTGGATACAGATGGGGCATTTTTGAACTTCTATTTTGTTTGTGTTTGGGACGGAGATGTTGTGAAACCGGAGGAATTTCTTCAGAGGTTTGAGACCTGCATGGGAAAATTTGAGGTGGTAGTCAAACAGAGAAAGATTAGCCTGGGCACTTTGAGGTGATTCAATGGATGGAGTGTGACGTAGAGATTCCTTGAGCTACCCAATCTGACACGGATTGCAAGTCCAAGTTACTGCGGCTATGCGAGGCGTCCTGTTCTGCCCCGCGCACCAGTCGAGCCTTCCTTCCCCCTTTGTTGTCCTGTCTGCTCATCATCACCATCCTGATCTGGATCCCTCCATTGCACCCAATCCTTTCCCTCCAGTCCTCTCAGTCCGACCGACCATCAACTCCACTCACTACGTTCTGTAACCGCCAAACCCATATCCGTCTCACCTAGGTCCCCAGAAAACTAACAAAACCCCCTTGGTGAAGATTGCAGCCTCCAGGAGGAGCCAGTACGAGACTCAAGAGGAGCCTGACTCTCATTACTACACCAACTCCTGTCTGCAATTTATCAACCAAGAGAGCCTGTAGTGTACAAGATTCAGGTAACCTATCTCCCGTCCCAACTATCATAACTCTCCTCTACCTATAATCTCACGTATGACTGAATCTGCTACTATCATTTCATGTCCATAGCCTATATTACTACAAGAGTTTATATAAGGATTGAAATAAAGAGACTTGTGATCTAACTTCTCATGAAAGCGAGAGTCCACTCTTGATCCCATAAACTCTTGAGTAGATAACAGCAATCAAACTCACCTAGATACTCCCCAGATATGGCCGACGGTCATCCCATTCACATACCTCAATCGGACGATTTGGACAATGACTATTCCACAAAATCAAGAATTGTCAAGCTCACAAGACATAACTGGCATGACTGGAAGAGCACGTTTGAAGACATACTTATTGGAAAAGGACACAAGGAAATTCTAAACAACGAATGGATCAAACAAAATCTAGGCAAAAAAACCTACCGACAAAAGAACGCTCTGGCCTTAAGTATTCTACAAAACTCGGTGGACAGGGATCTGCCCTCATTCATCAAACTCAGCAAATCAAATTTCAGCAAGGACTACCAATTAATTGCAGCTGAATGCAGTGGAAACTTGCTGATAGTAATTGGGGACGCCTTAATACAACTAGTCAATCTAACATATGAACCAGGAAGGAGCCTACAAGATCATACCTTGGCATTCAAGGATGCTTACATCAACCTATCCAACATGATTGAAGCTCAACCCAGCAAAAACAAGATCATGACCGTATCCTACGCCCTGGCAGCCATCTTCTACGTAAAAAGCCTCAGATTGGATGATCTTATCTCCAGCATCACCTCGACACTCTACAACATTTGCCCCTTTTCTCTTGAGGCCGTGTCAACCAGGGCCCTACTAGAAGACTCACGACAAGAGTCCAATTCTACTGAGACCAGCTACTACGCATCAAACCCCCGTATGCACAAGCACCAGACTCACCAAAGACCTCCAAAGAACGGTGTCAGAAAACCTCCGGAAAAGGAAAGTTGACCCGCTCCATTCAGACCTTGATCAGCGGTTCCCACTTGCAAGAATCCTCAGGCGGTCAATCAATTGTCATCCATAGCGGCCCACATTGAAAGACTGGACAGAGAACTCAAGAAACTCCGAACTGCTCACTTGGTTAACATAGCTGAAGAAAACGACAAGGATTATCAAACTGACAACCCCGTTGACGACGCCAACGTCATCATTGAACAATCCACAAACCCCAAGGACTGCGGATTCCTGGTCTCGGAAGACACCATATATTCCATCTCCAAGGTTAAAGACTCCCCCTGCGAATTGGTCTATGACTCGGGGGCCTCCAGATACACCGTATGCAATTTTTCCTTGCTACAGGACCCAATGCTGGTGTCAAAACAGCTCAGCACGTACGGGGGCAACATCAAAGTCACCCATGTTGGAAAGCTCAATATTGGCGGGAAGGTGATATTTCCAGTGTTCTATGCTCCTGATGGTCCAAGAAAACTTGTGTCTGCCACTCAACTGGAAGATCATGGGCTCAAGGTGTAACATAAGCATCGTACTTTTCTTGTCAAACTAGCTGATTGCATAATATATAGGTTCCCAAGAATCGGCAATCTATATATTTCCTTTCACAAACCAATGTCGGGCATCAACCTGGTTAAATTTTCAGCCACCAAGGTCAATTGGCACATTACCCTTGGACATCCGTGGGAAGATTACCTGAAAAAATTCCTTCAATTGCACAACATTCCCATTGTCGGCTGGATTCTCCATCTGCACTCAATGCAAGATTAAACGGAAATCCCACTCCAATCCACTCCTGTCTTCCACCAAACCCTTTGCGCGACTACATCTTGACATACTGCAAGTCACCCCGTTGTGCAAACAGTCTGCGACCTACATCCTGGTTGTAATCAACGATTGCTCACAATTCAACCGGACGTATTTCATGAAGCACAAATCCAACGCTGAGGAAAAAATTGTAAGCTATATTCATGGGATCAAGAATCAGCTTGACATAGTCCCTGCGTTCCTACACTGCAACCGAGGGGGAGAGTTCAGGTTGGCTAAACTTCACAATTTCCTATCTACCCAGGGAATTGTACTGGAACAAGGTCCAGCCAACTCGCCCCAAACCAATGGACTTGCCAAGCGGTTCAACCAAACCATCCTTACTAAAATGAGGTGTCTTCTGGCTCAATCCAACGTTCAAATCAACTATTGGGACGAAGCGGCTTGGTACTCTTTGATGTTAATCAACCTCCTACCCTCAGCGGCACTGGATTGGAAGTCGCCAGTTAGCATGCTGCTAGATGTCAGCGCCACAATTGAACCGGTACGCAATGTGCTGACATTGATTCCATTTGGCTTGAAGGTTCATCTCCATAGTCCTCCCACATCAAAAGTTGAGGTAAGGTCCAAACCCTTGCTAATCTTGGGCTACAAGCCGTACTTGGACGCCAGTCGTTTCCTGGACCCAAACAAATGCCGGGTGGTGGTAAGTCAAGACTTCACCCCAACACGGGTTGTGTTCAACTACGACTCCGCTCTGTCAATGCAAAAGACGCCAGCATCACTTCTGGCAAACGCTGCTCTGGCTTTGAATCCATGTACTGCATCCGGTCACACCACCTCAGTCCACGTCCCGGTCTCCAGACCCCGCCACAGTCATCAACAATTGGCCCCTGTCTTGCCCCCCAGCATCTCACTACCTTCCTTGCTGACTCCTCACGTCGCCAAACCCATTGATGTCACTCCAAATCAGTGCCCCTCAACGGTAAAGGACCTACCAAAGGGGTATGCGTATGTTCCCTACTATGAAAAGGCCCCAAAGGACGTATCCTCTGACATTGATGTCACCGCTATACTGTCAACCTCACAATGTCCGCGCACCCCGGTTAAAGACAAGGAGGATGGCAACAAAGTCCACCTCAGCAAGGTGGTGTCTGTGGAGAAAGCGATGTCTCATCCAATTGAGCGCCCAAAGTGGATTGAATCCATGACGGCAGAAAACAACTCACTCCTTGTGCACAAGACAGGTACCCTGGTTCCACGTCCCACAGATGATAAGGTGATCGGTGGTATGTGGAGACTGGTGTGAAAAAAGAACGAGTTTGGCAAGATTACCCAACAAAAATCCAGATGGGTGTGCTTCGGTAACCACCAAGAATATCCCTGTCACTACCTTGATACCTACTTGTTGGTAGGACGCAGCAAATTCCTACAGGCTCTGTTGTCCGCTGCAGTCCAGCATGACTGGTACGTTATCCATTTTGACATCAAGACCGCATTCCTGTATGGCAACATTGACGCGGTCATCCATGATGCTCAGGTTGCTGGCTTTGAAGTACCTGGCAAGGAGGACTGGGTTTGGAGGCTGAACAAGTCACTCTACGGAACAAAGCATGCTCTGAAATGTTGGAGGTCTCACCTGTTGAAGACCCTAAAGTCACTCGGACTGGAACCCTCTGTGGGGGATGAGTCCATATTTGTCAGCGAGTCAAAGTCAATCCGGCTGCACATCCACCTGGACAACGGGCTAATCATGGGAAAGAACAGGGAGGAAATCAACCAAATCCTGAAACTTCTGGGGGGACACTACAAAATTAAGGTTCAGGACCAGCCATCCCAACACCTTGGCTATACACTTGAATGGAACAGCAATGGGTCGCTGAAACTTCATCAAAGCGACTTCATAAAGAAGGCACTGAACAATTTTGGATTCAAGAATCTCAACGCAGTCAAGGCTCCAGCCCCCATGAACATACACAAGGTGGTCAGCCAGGAATTGCCTGACTTCAACGTCAAAACCATGCAGAAGGCACTAGGTACCCTGATCCACATAGCAATCCATACCAGACTCAACATACAGTTCACGGTGGGCCTGCTATCTCAATTTGCAAACAAGCCCACACAAGCCCACTGGAAAATGATAAAGCACCAGTTTTGGTACCTTCAAGGAACAAAGTCCGTAGGTCTGTTGTTCAAAAAATCCTACAATCCAAAGGATCAACTATGCGGGTGGGCTGATGCTGACTATGGCCAATCAACAACAACTCAAAAGTCAACTACCGGGTATGTCATCACCCTTTACGGCAACCCTATCAGTTGGACAACAAAGAAGCAAACCGTAGTTGCGCAGTCCACCACCAAAGCAGAGTTTATTGCAATAAATCAGTGTGCAAAGCAACTGAGATGGATATCAACCCTGGTCATTGGCCTAGGCATATCAATCCCAAAGCCCATAATCAAAAATGACAACCAAGGAGCGAACTTTATCAGCCAAAAAGCTCAACTTAATCCAAACTCACGACACATCAAGATTTGCTTCCAATATGTCCGGGACCTGGTATCCAAATCACTGTTGTTGGTTGAAAATACGCCCTCAGAAAAAATGATTGCGGACGTTGTGGAAACCAAAGGGGCAACACCCCTAAAGTTGTCCTCAAGTTCCGGAAGTTATTGATCTAGGCATCTGGTAGGAGGTTGGATGCAATGAGTTCTTAAGTGTAGTGAGATAAAAGAGAGATTATGAGATGTATTCTTCTTCCTTCAATCCTTCCTCTTCCTTTCCTTTCCTTCTCCAAAGGGTTGATTGATTGATCAATCAATCATAACCCAACCCAGAGTTGAGGGTGAGGACTTGGATCCCCCCCTTCAACCCTAACCTAAGTACAACCACAAACGCGAAAGAAAAATGAAACACAACCCCTAAGCACAGAACCCTAGCCCAACCCTGCCCCTCCATTCCTTGCCCCATAACCCGTGCCCCTCAATATCAACGTACACCTGGTTTTTCCTTCTCATGGCGCGGCCCTCTGCCACGCCCTACTTGGAGTCCCATGGTTTGCCCGCCCGCGCGCATCCGCGGACCTTGCGGTCCGCAAGTCTGCCTGCACGCGCCTAACCCCCGATTGCCCTGCCCTTGCCTTCCGGACTAGCCACCCGCAAGCTTGGTTGGGCCGGCTCCATCACTTGGTCCGCGTTTCCTGGGCAGGTTGCGGCCCGGCGCCCTTGGAGTAGACCCAACCCCCACCTGGTGCTGAGCCCCGCAATTCCTACTTCTGAGCCCGCAGCGGCTGCTTCTGAGCTCTCAGCAGGCACTGCTGAGACCGCGCGCACCCAAATGCTGAGCCCGACCTACCCAAATGCTGAGCGCGCAGCCCGCAACACAGCTCTCAACCCAAGGTTATAAATATGACACCACATCCCCCCCAAGTTGAGTTCTGTCCGCAGAGGTCTTCCATTGCTGCCTTGCCTCCATCACCCTACCAATCCACCACTCCCCTCCCCACCCCAACTCACCCCAGCCCCTCCTGCCCTTCCGCTCCGTTGCCACCATGGTCCTGTGCAACTTCTGCGCCTGTAAGGGGCTTGCGTGCTTGATTGTTCCCGGTTGACGCGCTTGCACTTCTTGCCGTTGTGAGTAGCCTCCGGGCTTGTGAGAACCTTTGCGCACAAGATCCGCGTCTTGAAAGCAATCCGCGCGAGTGAGAGCAAGAGTGAGTGAGGAAGAGGTCCGCACCCGCATCCTGAGTGAGGGTGGGAGTGAGAATAAAGGCGGAGTTGAGAGTGAGGATGAATGAAATCAAGGTCCATGCCTGCGTCCTGAGCCAACAAAGTTCTCCGGAAGGTACCTGGACCGCCCCAGCTGAACTTCCACACAGTTCACCATACCCAATCCTGCAACAAATGCAACAATCCTACACCAGCACGCGCACAGTCATCCAAGAGAGGCAAAGAAGGAAGTTGAGAAAGCAAAAATTCTGGGGTGTCTAGTTATTCTGGCTGTGAGCCGGCTAGGACACCCCCTTACCAAATCAGACCTGTCCTGTACGTGTCCCACGCCAAGAGGAAACAAGGAAAAGAACCAAGCCCATAAACAAAGAAACCAAAACCCCAAGAAAAGCGGAAGGAATTTTTTTATTTTTTATTTTTTTTTTAGGGCCTCCATAGGGCCTCCACCCCTTCCGCTCCTCGTCCTGCATTGCCCAATCCGCGGGGCTTGTCCTCATGTTTACGGACCTGGCTAGCGCCGCGCCTGCCTCCCTGTGATCAATTGTAACCAAAACCAGTACCAATCCAAGAGCCAATCAAATATAAAAGAAGTAGGAGAACGGACATTCTGGGGTGTCTAGTTATTCCGGCTGTGAACCGGCTAGGAAACCCCCTCACCAAATCAGACCTTTACCCTGCTCATGTCCCCCCCCAAGTTGATGGCTGTCCCCAGTGGTTTGTAGCCTTTCACTCCTCCAAGGTGGCGCATCGCGCGCAGGCTCCTCCTCAGACAAAGGATCCGGCCCGTCCAATGATCCTGAACTTCTAACGCCGTCCTCTGCATTTGCGCCATCCCCAGCAGTCTCGTCAAAGGAGGTGGAAGCGCGCGCAAAGAAACGCTTCACGTGCGAGGCTGCGGCCTTGCGTTTGAGCTGCACCCTGTCCAATTCCTCAAGCTGGTAGCTCCCGCCCTTGAACTTGGATGCCACGCGGAAGGGGCCGTTCCATTGGTTGGCAAAAAGCTTTCCCCACTGAGATTCCAGACTCCGGTTGTACAAAAATACCAAGTCACCCTTCCGCAGAGGATCCCGGAGGCGGTGGGAACAGCGCTTGTCCCAATAGCGGACCAAAGCCGTCCTTGTCTTCCGCAACCTTTCAGCGGCCTTTGCAAGGGTCTCATCCCATTGGAGAAGCTATTCAGCGCGCGCTTCCATGAGTTCGGCGGGGGTCTTCACCTTCCACCAGTCCACGCCCAGGAAGGTTTCAAGCTTGATATCCACCAGGAGCACTGGAGGCTGTCCGTAGAGAAGTTTGTAAGGCAAGTAGCCCATTGAGTGTTTAACCAAGATCCTGTCCGCAAAAAGAACCGCCAGAAGGGCCTCCTGCCACCATTTACCATCCTCCCCACACATCTTTACCAGGGCATACTTAATGGGCTGATGGCCGCATTTGATCATCCCGGCACCCTCCGAATAGTATTCTGTGACCCGCCCAAACTTAGCTCGGCAACTCCAAACCAGTGCCATCAAGCGCCCCCAGAACTCCGCGCCTCCATCAAAAGTGACCAAGCAAAGCAAACCGTACCGCGCAAACCAATCTTCCTCCAAGAACTGAGAAACCTTCTCCGCCAACAACTTCACCAGAGGATTAGCCTTGACCCAACCTGATAGATCCTCCTGGGCAACCAGCAGGTACACAAACTCTCCTGCCTTTATGTGGACCACATTGAGGGAGACCCTCCTGAGCAACTCATCCTCCCCCGTAGGGTGACCCACCTCCCTGGGCAGCCTAGAACTCCGCCTTTGACAAGCTTTGCAAGACTTCACCCATTCCTGTACTGCGCGCACCACACCCGGCCACCAGAACCTTGCCTTCACCCGCCTCCGCGTTTCAATCTTGCCCCAGTGCCCAAGGCTGTCGTGGAGACACCTCAGAATCATTTCCTGGTCCCTCCTCAATGTTGCAACCACCAAAGGCACCAGGGTACTTTGTTGCCACAGTTGCCCGTCCTGCATGTAGAAGTTGGTCGCCCGCCGCTTTGCCCACCAAATTTCTGTTCCTGGCGTGTCCTCGGGGTACCGGAGATTCCGCAAGAAGGAGCACAAGATTGCGTAGCGCCCGGACTGCTGCAGCAGAAGGGCGACCTCCGTCTCCATCATACCCACGCGAATAACCGGAGACTCCACATCCAAGGGCTCCACCCCCTCAAATGGATGCTCCCGCGGATACCGCAACAGCGCATTGGGCATTGTGAACGCCTTCCCAGGAACATGAACCACGCCAAAAGTGAAGAGGTGGAGAAATGCCACCCACCTAGTCATAGGAGCGTTTGGCAGCGTTGGAGGATTGATCATCCTTGCCAGGGCCTCCGCGTCAACCAGAAGCTTGAAGGGCACCCCCCAGAGCAGGTGCTGAATCCTCTGCACAATTTTGGTGACTCCGCATAATTCTAACTTCGGCTGCAAGTACCAACTCTCGATTGCTGTAAAAGTCACGGACTTGTAGAGAACCGGCCTATCCTTACCATCCTTGTCCTGCGTCAGGACACCACCCGCGCCAAACTCACTAGATTCAATGGCCAAGCGGATCCCTCCCCTGTTGTAGTTGAGGTTGCAGAGGACAATGTTGCATCCCACAATCTCCTTGAGCTTTGAAAAGGCAGCGTTACACTGCGCAATCCATTCCCATGCCGCGCCTTTCCGGGTCAGCGCCGGCAGCGGACTTGCAACTTCCGCAAACTGTTTGATGAACATGCGAACATAGCTGCACAGTCCCAGAAATTGGAGAATATGCAAGGGCGTACGCGGGGATGGCCATTTGAGAACTTTGTTTTGTTTCTTTGCCGCAATTCTCCTGCCGTTGAAAGCCACCACATGGCCTAGCACTTCCAACGCCAGAACGCAAACTGCCAACTTACCCCCCAATACCGTAAGCCCTGCCTCCTCAATCCAAAACAAGACCCGCTCTAATGTCCGCGCGTACTCCCAGATGAAGCGGCAGATCTTTGGGGCCTCCTCTAGCAAGGCACCCCTGTAATCCGTCTTTGGTCCTTTGATACCGGCATTGTTGATGAAGATCAGAACCCCGTCCGGTATGTTGTCCCCTAGGATCCACGTCATCTGGGCTTGATAAAACGCCACCAAGTTCCTCCCCCCCTGCGGCAACCGCGTCAACTGCATCCTTCCCAATCCTGTCTCAAACGTGGTCAGCTGCCGCGAGTTGGCATGGAGCTTGGGCTGATCATACCCCCCCATTAAATTGACCAAACCGTAACACGCGTGCCCCACCATTGATTCCAGGAACTTGTCCATGCGCGGAGGCAATGCCACTTCCCGGATAGTGAACGAGTTAAGCCGCTGCAGGTCGTGAACAATCCTAAGCAACTTCCCGTCCTGTTTAACAACCACAAAAATTGGGCTAGAGTAGCTTGATGTTGAATGCTCGTACAACCCCATCCTCACACACTCCGGGACCAGTTCCAAGAAGGGTTCCTGCACGGTCCGAGGGATTGGAATTGGCTTGATTTGCCAGGGCTTGCGGGGCACTGTGGGGATTACATAGGGGTCGCCAACCTTGCCCTTCAGCAATCTGCGCTCATCAGGCCCGAAGGCAAGGGCCTTCTTGCAGAGCACCAACACCAATGCTAACAAATCCTTCTCCTCCGTACTCAACCACCCCGCCAGCCCAAAATTCAGCGCCTCAATTTTCTCGTCCGTGATCCACGCCAACTGCGTTACCCACCCAAACTTCCTCAACAGACTCACCCAGGGATCCCAAGACCAGGAGATTGGCCTCAGAGGCCCGTTCAGCCCCTGCGGCATGGGCTTGTTCTGGCGCTGGAACTTTCGCGCCACAGGCTTGTATCGCCCTGCGTTGCACCTAACCATCCTCACGCGCCCGCCATTGTCTTCATGAATCCTGGAAACAATCAACCCGTGGCTCTTGCCTTTGCTCACCAGAGTGGCACTATGGTAGGGGTTTTGAAACACAGTACCTCCCGGTGGTGCATACTGAGGAAAGGGACTTACTTATCCCGCTTGAGCCCTTCGCGCACTTCCTTCCACCTTTTGCTCCTCCCTAGTTGACCGCCCACACAAGGCCAGAGCTTGCCCCGCGCGGTACCCACGGTCGACTAGGGAAAACCCTCTGCAGGGTGGCCCTCCCGGTTGTCCCCACCGTTGGACTCTGCCTCTTTGCCAACCGCTGCCGATGGCACCCATTTCCCCTTCCTGTGGTCGGAGATTGTCGTCTCAAACCTTGCCCCGGATGTGTCTTCCACCGTCAGCCCCTCCATCCCTTCCTCCGCGTTGAACGTCATTCGGGCCCAGAATCCAAACATGAACGGCCGACCCAAAATCACGTCACCGCACTCGACCAAGAGGAACAACAATGGCTTCCAAAACCTTGCAACCTCTACCTCTTCTTCCTCCACCACCCCATCTACCCAACATTCCCCCCCATTAAGCGCCCGCAAATCCATAGCACACTTCCTCCGCACCAAGCCCAACTCATCCACCAGTTTTGACGGGAGCAGGTTGACCATTGACCCGCTGTCCACCATTGCCCACACTTTCCTTCCCGCAATCTTCAGTGAGAAATAGGCAAGCGGCACCGACACGGCTTTGGATTGGCACAACTCCCGTTCTGCTTCCTCCGTCACCGCATTCATGCGCTGCACTGTTTCCGGGATCCTGCCGCCCCTGTGCTCCTTCAGCGCCTGGACCATTTCCTTGACAACCACCGTAGAGACCGCGACCAGCTCCCGTAGTGTGAGAGGTATTGGTACCTCACTCCCCATCACTCGCCAAACAATTTCCACGGCCTCCCTTCTTCCTTGAGAGCTGATTGCGGACGCGTTGCCCCCCAACCCTTGCGCGAAAACCCTTGGAGCTTGATTTAATGGCCGCTCCTTGGCATCCACGTCCATCCTTTCTGACACGATCTGCTTGTTTGCAGCCAGCGTCCTAACTTCCGCCTCCACTCGCGGTGCCCGCCACGTTTTGGGCCCAGTGACAATCCCAAGGGACACCTGAGCGGCCCCTGTGGGTCGGGCCCTCGCCCTAACCTGCTCCACTGGCGGTGGCTGACCGGCCCCCAGGTCCACCGTTTTGCCCAACGGCAATATGTAGGTCCCCCGGATGCGCAAACCAACCCCTTGTTCATGTCCTTGGTCAGATCCGCGCAACCAGACTTCCAATGACTTTTATCGCCGCAATAAGTGCACTGACAAACCAAAAACCCCCCTTTTGGTCCGCTACTGGGCTGAAAGCCCCCTCTTGCATGGGGCCTCAGATCGCGCAAGAAAGCGGGAGGCGGAGCCCTTGGCTGGGCCGCCATCCAATTCATGAGTATCCGCAAGTCCCGTAGCATGTCTGTTACCTCGTTCACCGGTACTCCCATTGACTGCAAAGGGGCCACGGGCCTTTCCGTTGCTGGCGGATCCGCAAGCTGTACCAGCCTTGGGGCCGGGATGGAAAAGGCCGTTGGCTTCCTTGAACTTGCCGGGAACAACTGGGCCGTATCCTTGATCAGCTCTTCCAAGTAAATCTCGCTCTTGACCGCCTGGTTGATTACGCCCAGGCTCGGAAGGAGAGCGACGCTCCCATCCACTGACCGCTTACCAACCCGCGCTCAAATAGGTAACGCTGGACCCGCGCGCGAACTTGCGGCGCAAGCCCGCCTAGGAACAATTGCTTCATGGCCCCTTTCTGACCCGCCACCACCTGGTTCTTTTCTAGGTAAATATAAATTTGGTCAAACTGGGACTTGTACTTGGACAGATCGCTCCGTTTCCGCACCCCACCTTGGGAAATTGCCTCACCCGCCACTCGCTTGAAGTCTGTCTCCCAAAATCAGGGCTCGCGCTTCCCCCACCTTGCCATCACCTTGCCCCAGAGTCTTCCCCAGTTGCAAGCCTCGTACCCTTCCATATCCTCCACGTCCTGGAGCGCATTCTTGTCCGCAATGAAGAGAACAACCGTGCGGACCTTGTCCTCACCCATCGCATTTTTGGAGTCTGCGATATCCTCAAATCTTGCCAGAAAGTGCCCAATGTCCGCGGTGTCAAATTGGAGGTGAGGGAAGTTCTGCGGCCTAAGCCACAGCCGTTGCGGAACTTCAGCCGCCTCCGAAGGCTCCAACCAAGGAGGAGCAAAACCACCGGACCGAGTAGTTGGCGGTGGTGGAGGTGTTGGCCCGCCAGCTCCCAGCCGGAGAGGGAACGAGGGTGGAGCATTTGATCCTGGAGTAGTTGTGGGCAGCATTGCACACAATAGCTTCAAGAGACCTAGACAAAAGATTAGTTCCCGGCCAGACCCCCAGATGTGGAAACCAAAGGGGCAACACCCCTAAGGTTGTCCTTGAGTTCTGGAAATTATTGATCTAGGCATCTGTAAGGAGGTTGGATGCAATGAGTTCTTAAGTGTAGTGAGATAAAAGAGAGATAATGAGATGTATTCTTCTTCCTCCAATCCTTCCTCTTCCTTTCCTTTCCTTCGCAAATTGGTTGATTGATTGATCAATCAATCATAACCCAACCCAGAGTTGAGGGTGAGGACTTGGATCCCCCCCTTCAACCCTAACCTAAGTACAACCACAAATGCAAAAGAACAATGAAACACAACCCCTAAGCACAGAAACCTAGCCCAACCCTTCCCATCCATTCCTTGCCCCATAACCCGTGCCCCTCAATATCAACGTATGCCCGGTTTGTCCTTCTCATGGCGCGGCGGAGGGCCCTACTTGGAGTCCCCCAGTTTGCCCGCCCGCGCCCGTCTGCGGACCTCACAGTCCGCAAGTTGGCCAGCGCGCGCCTAACCCCCAATTTCCCCGCCCTTGCCTTCCGGACTATCCACCCGCAAGCTTGGTCGGGCCGGCTCCATCACTTGGTCCGCTTTTCCTTGGCTGGTCGCGGCCCAGCGCCCTTGGAGTAGACCCAACCCCCACCTGGTGCTGAGCCCCGCAATTCCTACTGCTGAGCCTGCAGTGGCTGCTGCTGAGCTCTCAGCAGGCACTGCTGAGACCGCGCGCACCCAAATGCTGAGCCCGACCTACCCAACTGCTGAGCCCATAGCCCGCAACGCAGCTCTTGACCCAAGGTTATAAATAGGACACCACAACATCCTAACCAAACCTCTTTGATACATGAAGGTTATACAGGCTAGGGCTCAACTACACCTGACCTCCGGGGAATCTAGGAGGAGTGTGACGTAGAGATTCCTTGAGCTACCCAATCTGACACGGATTGCAAGTCCAAGTTACTGCAGCTATGCGAGGAGTCCTGTTCTGCCCTGCGCACCAGTCAAGTCTTCCTTCCCCCTTTGTTGTCCTTTCTTCTCATCATCCCCATCCTTATCTGGATCCCTCCATTGCACCCAATCCTTTCCCTCCAGTCCTCTCAGTCCAACCGACCATCAACTCCACTCACTACGTTCTGTAACCGCCAAACCCATATCCATCTCACCTAGGTCCCCAGAACACTAACAAAACCCCCTTGGTGAAGATTGAAGCCTCCAGGAGGAGCCAGTACGAGACTCAAGAGGAGCCTGACTCTCAGTACTACACCAACTCCTGTCTGAAATTTATCAACCAAGAGAGCCTGTAGTGTACAAGATTCAGGTAACCTATCTCCCGTCCCAACTGTCATAACTCTCCTCTACCTATAATCTCACGTATGACTGAATCTGCTACTATCATTTCATGTCCATAGGCTATACTGCTACAATAGTTTATATAAGGATTGAAATAAAGAGACTTGTGATCTAAATTCTCATGGAGAACCCACTGGTTCAGAAGGCAGGTAGTAAAGGTTTCCTCTCCAATATCCTACTCCCGTGGGTGGATTTAGGAATCTTATTTCCTCTTTTTGTCAAATGTTGCACCTTTTTGAAGTGAAGATGAGGGCAAAACCTAGGTCACATAGACCCGCAACCAAAATAAGAGGTTCATGCAGGGAGGGGAAGACCAGATTTTGGAGCTGTTGGTTCTTGGCAAAAGGAAGTTGCATACAACTGCAGTGGGTTGATTTAACAACGGAGTGATCTGCTAGTTGTACTGGAGTCTTGTCAAGCTTTGGATGCTGTACTGACAAGATGTTGGGAGCATGGAGATGGAGCAGCCGGAGTCCAAATTGGCGTCCACTTGGGATGTGGTCAACAGGCATGTGGGGTGAGTGATGGCTAAGCCAGCGGTTACCTTGTATGCTGATCCTGAGTAATACAAATTGTCTTTGCTAGGTGGGTTGCCTTTGGAGTTGATAATTGGAGTGGCCATTGTTTGTCCTGCCCTTGCGGGCTGCTTTTGTTTTTTGACGGGCTTCTTTTGAAGCTGCTGGTTGGAATCTGATTTCCTAGATGTTTTGAATTCATTCAGTACTTGGAAAGTGTTATGACAATTATTCAAGTTGTGGCCGTCCAGGTTGCAAAAGTAGCAGTGTTTATTGGAGCACTTGTTGGGGTGGGATTGCTTTGATTTTGCCGACAAGCCCAATGCTTCTACTTTGGTTTGAGACTGACAACAAGTGGACTTGTTTTTCAAGGCAGTGACTACCATTTTGAATTTTATTCTATCCTGGTTCATGAGGGATGACACGCTATGTAGCCAATCTTGCGGGATGGAGCTGAGTAGGGCAGCTTTGTGCACGTTGTTGGAGGTCAGGGGATTTTTGCGGGTGATGAGCAAGTTGAGACGTTTGTGGTACCTGGCCATGGTTTTGATATGGGCATTGATTTTGTCTCCGTCCATTTTGGTGAGGAGGAGTTTTCTGAGCCAGTAAACCCAACTACCTGTTGTTTGATCTTGATGGGTTTGACTAAGGGCAAGTCACATACCGCAAGCATCCCTACAATGTTCTCAAACATATCTGAGATTTGGTGCGTCTATTGCTTGCGTGATCAAAGCGCAGAAAAATTTCTTGTCATTTGTCCAGGTAGGTGTAGGATGATCCGGTTGAGGATTATCAATGATGTACTCTAGTCCGGCAACCTTGAAGTACAATATTACAACAAATTCCCAGTCCAGGTCATTATTTTCTGAGCCTGGGAAGTTGAGGATGGTTATTTTGGCGCTTGAGAGCCTGTTTGGAGATGAGGTAAAGGTGTCTGAACATATGTTGATCATATTGGACATTTTTGGTTTTAGGAATGAGGATGAGGATGAGGTTATCTAAGTTGAGGTTGCTTTATTTTTGAGCATACGGATCCTTTAGAAAGTTTAGCTACAGGAGGTAGCGGAGCTCTGGGCTAATAACCTGATGAGGTTGACTGGGGCAGAGTGAGAAGAATGCGGAAGGATAAATTGCATGTTTTAGAGAGATCATCATGTAAGAGAAATAAGAAGAATAATAAGAAGAATAACAAAAAGAATAATAGAAAGAATGATGAAAAAAGGAACATACATCGGGCAGAGTGAGAAGGATGCTGAAGGATGAGGAAAGAGTCCTTCCGTGAATCAGAGCTGCCCCAGGTATACCATACAAAGTGTGACATGTGCTTGACATGTGTGTGGTATACTAGATACAAGAGTCTTAACACAACATGGACGTCCCCAGAATGTCCTGCAATGTCCCCCACCCATGCGGTAAACCTGGAAAAAATGCGGTTTTTGGAGGTTTTCAAAAAAAAAAAAACGGGGGGATAGGGGGGCATCTGAAACCCCTGTAGAATAAATCCTAAAATTTTTGCCATTTTTAAGGCCTTCAAAAATGCCCCCAAAAAACTGAAAAAAAAATGCTCCATGCCTCAAATTTTTTCACATTTTGAATATTTTTCTTTTGATCATTTTGATAAATCTGAAGTCACAAAAAGTTTTTGAATACAGCAGGCCATTCAATTACAATTTTTTTGGAATTTTACTACTTCATGTTCCCGCCAGAAAATGGGATTTACATAAAAAATGAGACATTATTTTCAATTCTTTTTTATTTTATTTTTCCATGAGATTTTCCAAATTTTCAGTTTGAAGTATTTTAGTTGGCATTTTGAAGGGCTCATCAAAATTATTTGGGGATTTTTAGGATTAATTATTTGGGTAATGTTAAATTCATGGCTCCAACCATGTGGTAGTTGTGTAGGGCCCTACACAGCTGAAATGAGCCGTGGGGGCCCCAAGACAACTACAAAGGGCTGTTTCAAACACGCAAGACCCCTGGGGGGTTGTGTAGGAGCCATGTAACCCCCAGAAGTTGTGTCGGAATTTTGGGCACGCCCTGGACCATTAAGTTAGGGACAGTTCTTCCACCTGAACTGTTACCATTGGGTTACAAATTGTCTTTAGAGGCAATCAATCTTGTTAGGGAAAAATTTGAGAATTTCAAACGTGATCATGATGGCAAAGTCCGCACCAAGTCATATTTCAAGACTAAGGGTTTTCCCTGTTCCCACCAAATAGGTGACCATCTAGCATTCAGAGGATCCGTGGTACCCAAAGATGTTCATCCTCAGTGGAGGTTCAACTATGACCCTTGTAGTTCCTGTTCTCTAAGTTGGCTTAAGTTTCATTGTTCAAATCACTATGTGATTAATGCTTTTTGATTAATTAATCCTAATTCACTAATGGTTGATCTGTTTGAATTTTTCCAGTGCAATGCCAATGGAATGCTAAGCATTACTCAGTTATGTGAAAAAGACAATGCAATGATCTTGGATCTCCATATCATGGGCAAAGCAGACTATTAAAGTAAATCATTCAGAAGATTAAAAAATATAAATTGAAGCCAAGACTTGAACCTGAAGTCTTACAATCAAGTAGGGGCCGGCCAAAATTGATAGATAGGCGGCAAGAACCATCTCAGTTTGAGATTGTTGAAAAACAGCTCAAGGGGGGAAAAAGAACTAGAAGGGCTCCAAAAAAGACAAGTCAAAAGTTTGTAAGTCTTTTTTTTGGGAAATGTTCATTTTTTTGTTTAATGAACCTAGTTACTAACTAATGATGAATTGTTAGTCAAAGTGGGCAGAATCTGAACCTGAATGTCATAGTTCAGAGGAAGAGACTGAAAGTGAATCAGGAACACTTAATTTGGAATCAGAGTCCTCTTCAGAGGAAGAGAACATGCAGCAAAGCTCAACCAAAAGCTCATCTTTGGTGAGTTTTCATTTCATTGATCCAATTAAAGAATTGAATACTAATTTAGTTTTAATGATAGGAACCAAACGTGAAATACCTCAATCAAATAACCAAGAAATTCCATAAGTTCTTGGTTGAGGTTTGGGATCCAACTGGAGATGGGAATTGCGGATTTATAGGCATTGCTAAATCTCTTGGTTATGAAAAACATGGTTGGTTTAAAGTTAGGAAGGAAATGATTGAAACATTAGAGAAACATAAAGCATGCTACATTGAGATGCTTGGTTGTTCAAAGGAGGTTGAAAATATTAAACAAAGAAATGATGTTGAATACATCAATGAAAAGATTCCCTCCTCAAAATGGCTGGCTAAATTGGACATGGGTCAAATCATAGCAGATACATATTCCAAACCTATATGTTTCATTTGATTGGAGTAATGTGATACTTATAATCCAATTAAAAATGGTGTTACTGATAAATCAGATCCAATGTTCATTTCCTTTTTAAACAATAACCACTAGGTTCTATTAGTACTTGAGGGAGAAATGATTCCAATCCCGCCCATTTGAGCAAAATCACATTCCTTGATTTATAAAAAAGCCTCTGGTTGGGTTGATCATCTCAAAGATCAACTGCATATGTATTCCAGATTACAATGAACTTTGACTTCATTTCATCTTTGGGTTTATTATAAATTGTAATTCTAATGCAGCTAAGAGTTCTATTAATATAAATTTTTATCACATTTTGAACATCGTTATGTTGAGTGTTTTGAGTTATCATCATTAAATTGTGTGTTTTGAATGAAAGTTTAATGGTAAGTCATTTCAACTGTTGTTGGGCTGATTCCATCACAAACTTAACTTATGTTAAGCTTGGGATGGGATCAGCTTAACATAAGTTGAACTTTTTTTTTTTTGAAAATTGCTAAATTCATGGCTACAGAGCCGTGTGGCATGCTACACAGCTCAAATGGGCTGTGTGGCATGCTACACGTCTCATTTGAGTTTTAAAGAACGCTAAACAACTAAAATCAAGTTGTGTAGCCTCCACTAAATCATAAAAAAGAAATAATAAATCATAAATTATGAATTATAAATTATATATAATAAATAATAAATAATTAATAATTAATAATAAATAATAAATAATAAATAATAAATAATAAATAATAAATAATAAATAATAAATAATAAATAATAAATAATAAATAATCAAAAAAAATAATAAATGATAAATAATAAATAATAAATAATAAATGATAAATAATAAATGATAAATAATGAATAATAAATAATAAATAATAAATAATAAATAATAAATAATAAATAATAAATAATAAATAATAAATATTAAATAATAAATAATAAATAATAAATAATAAATAATAAATAATAAATAATAAATAATAAATAATAAATAATAAATAATCAATAATAAATAATAAATAATAAATAATAAATAATAAATAATAAATAATAAATAATAAATAATAAATAATAAATAATAAATAATAAATAATAAATAATAAATAATAAATAATAAATAATAAATAATAAATAATAAATAATAAATAATAAATAATAAATAATAAATAATAAATAATAAATAATAAATAATAAATAATAAATAATAAATAATAAATAATAAATAATAAATAATAAATAATAAATAATAAATAATAAATAATAAATAATAAATAATAAATAATAAATAATAAATAATAAATAATAAATAATAAATAATAAATAATAAATAATAAATAATAAATAATAAATAATAAATAATAAATAATAAATAATAAATAATAAATAATAAATAATAAATAATAAATAATAAATAATAAATAATAAATAATAAATAATAAATAATAAATAATAAATAATAACTAATAAATAATTAATAATAAATAATAAATAATAAATAATAAATAATAAATAATAAATAATAAATAATAAATAATAAATAATAAATAATAAATAATAAATAATAAATAATAAATAATAAATAATAAATAATAAATAATAAATAATAAATAATAAATAATAAATAATAAATAATAAATAATAAATAATAAATAATAAATAATAAATAATAAATAATAAATAATAAATAATAAATAATAAATAATAAATAATAAATAATAAATAATAAATAATAAATAATAAATAATAAATAATAAATAATAAATAATAAATAATAAATAATAAATAATAAATAATAAATAATAAATAATAAATAATCAATAATAAATAATAAATAATAAATAATCAATAATAAATAATAAATAATAAATAATAAATAATAAATAATAAATAATAAATAATAAATAATAAATAATAAATAATAAATAATAAATAATAAATAATAAATAATAAATAATAAATAATAAATAATAAATAATAAATAATAAATAATAAATAATAAATAATAAATAATAAATAATAAATAATAAATAATAAATAATAAATAATAAATAATAAATAATAAATAATAAATAATAAATAATAAATAATAAATAATAAATAATAAATAATAAATAATAAATAATAAATAATAAATAATAAATAATAAATAATAAATAATAAATAATAAATAATAAATAATAAATAATAAATAATAAATAATAAATAATAAATAATAAATAATAAATAATAAATAATAAATAATAAATAATAAATAATAAATAATAAATAATAAATAATAAATAATAAATAATATGTTAAAATATGTACGCACTTACGCGGGTGCTACGTATAAGTGTAATTCAAATGGGATGCACAAATGGGCCTCTGAGGCCCATTGGACACACACACGGACCATACGGGCCCATGTGGATGTTACAGAGTTGGGGAAACTGGCCTCAAAACGCGTGAAATAGACCCATTGGTACACGGGCCCTAACGGGCCCGATGGGGTATATGGGCAAATACGGCCAGATGGGCTTGTATAGGCATAATTGGGCCCAAGGTTTATTTTGGACATACTTGGCCAGACGGGCTGGCCCGCAAAAGTAGTCTTTTCTCACAATTCGGGCTTGGGGCGGCCCATTAGGGTTGCCGCCCGTGTCGCGGCCCGCTCGGGGCCGCTGCTCGCGTCGCGGCCCGTTCGGGGCCGCCTGTGTTCCTCGGCACGGCCCACGCGGGGCCCGACGGCCAGCGCGGGGCTGTTGCGCGGCCAAGGGATCCCGCGCGGTGCAATGCCGCGCGGGCCCGGCTGGTCGCGACCGGCGACCAGCGCCGCGGAGCTGGGGCTCGCGGCCCCGGCTCGCTCCCCCTCCCCTCGCTCGCCGTCGCGAGGGAGAGGGGGCAGGCTGGCTGGGTTGAACCAGCCAGCGACCGGCCGCAACGAGGCGGTCGGTCAGGGCAGGGGGGACCTGACCACCCCCTTGCCCAAGGAGGTGGCGGCGCCGGCCGCATGGTATGCGACCGGCAGGTGGGGGGGATTTCATCACCCCCCCGCCATCGTAGCGAACTAAGCGCGAAGGGGCGCTCTCCCCCCCCCTTTACCGAGGGGGAGGAGCGATGGGCCTGGGGGGACCTGACCACCTCCCAGGCCAACTTTCTGTGACGACGCCCTGGGGGGTATCGACCCCCAGGGCCCCTGGTGAGGGGATTTGACCGCCCCCACCAGGGATTTGTAAGAGATAGAGGGGGGGACAGCATTTCCGCTGGTCACACCCCCCCATGTGAGGATGAAACCGGACCCAGGTGAGCCCTGGGTCCCACCTGGCCCATTTCAGGGGCCAGGGGCTGGATGCATGAGGCAACCAGCCCGTAACAGGGGTAATGATGCCATCAGGGCCGGTTGTAATAGACAACCAACTAAGGGACTGAACAGCAATGGGCTGGTTCAGCCCCGTAACGGTGGAAACACAAGAATGGACCGGAATAGTCTGGTTGTAAGGGTTCAGGGACTAATGCCATGTGGGCTGATGCAGTCCAAACCAAGTAACAAGGCCTGTAGAGCCTGTAGAGCTCTTTTGGGGCGGAAAATTTGCCCTTTGGCTTGTTGTATCATGGGCTCACAAGAGGCCAATCTTTTGTACTTAAGGAGCTCTTCTCCCTGCTGTTTTCCATCATTCATTCATCATCCAATCGAATTCATCCAACATATTGCCCCATTGTGAGAGCCCCATTAGCCATTATTGACACACAGTGTCCAGCATTTCTTTTGCTTTAAATACTGCTCATTTGCCTAAGCTAATTGCTGGCCATAATTATAACATAATAAATAATAAATAATAAATAATAAATAATAAATAATAAATAATAAATAATAAATAATAAATAATAAATAATAAATAATAAATAATAAATAATAAATAATAAATAATAAATAATAAATAATAAATAATAAATAATAAATAATAAATAATAAATAATAAATAATAAATAATAAATAATAAATAATAAATAATAAATAATAAATAATAAATAATAAATAATAAATAATAAATAATAAATAATAAATAATAAATAATAAATAATAAATAATAAATAATAAATAATAAATAATAAATAATAAATAATAAATAATAAATAATAAATAATAAATAATAAATAATAAATAATAAATAATAAATAATAAATAAAAAATAATAAATAATAAATGATAAATAATAAATAATAAATAATAAATAATAAATAATAAATAATAAATAATAAATAATAAATAATAAATAATAAATAATAAATAATAAATAATAAATAATAAATAATAAATAATAAATAATAAATAATAAATAATAAATAATAAATAATAAATAATAAATAATAAATAATAAATAATAAATAATAAATAATAAATAATAAATAATAAATAATAAATAATAAATAATAAATAATAAATAATAAATAATAAATAATAAATAATAAATAATAAATAATAAATAATAAATAATAAATAATAAATAATAAATAATAAATAATAAATAATAAATAATAAATAATAAATAATAAATAATAAATAATAAATAATAAATAATAAATAATAAATAATAAATAATAAATAATAAATAATAAATAATAAATAATAAATAATAAATAATAAATAATAAATAATAAATAATAAATAATAAATAATAAATAATAAATAATAAATAATAAATAATAAATAATAAATAATAAATAATAAATAATAAATAATAAATAATAAATAATAAATAATAAATAATAAATAATAAATAATAAATAATAAATAATAAATAATAAATAATAGATAATAAAAAATAAACAATAAAAAATTAAAAATTAAAAATATAAAATAAAAAATAAAAAATAAAAAATAAAAAATAAAAAATAAAAAATAAAAAATAAAAAATAAAAAATAAAAAATAAAAAATAAAAAATAAAAAATTAAAAATTAAAAATTAAAAATATAAAATAAAAAATAAAAAATAAAAAATAAAAAATAAAAAATAAAAAATAAAAAATAAAAAATAAAAAATAAAAAATAAAAAATGAAAAATAAAAAATAAAAAATAAAAAATAAAAAATAAAAAATAAAAAATAAAAAATAAAAAATAAAAAATAAAAAATAAAAAATAAAAAATAAAAAATAATAGATAATAGATAATAAAAAATAAACAATAAAAAATTAAAAATAAAAAATAAAAAATAGAAAATAGAAAATAGAAAATAATAAATATTAAATATTAAATATTAAATATTAAATTATAAATTATATGGATTATTTTACGGGCCCTACACGACTCCAACAGGCTGTGTGGGGCCATTTACACGGCTGCCACACTATGGAGCCGTGTACAAGGCTCCCACATGGCTGGGGCTGTGAATTTAACATCACCGTTTTTTTGGTGTTTTTACTTTAGAGCTCATCAAAAGACTTGTTTTTTTTGGGCACTTTTACTTTAGGGCTGGTCAAAATACTTCTTTAATTTTTGGGAACTTTTACTATAGGGTAGTGATGTTGAAATTACTTTAGAGCTTGTCAAGTTACTTGTCTTTTTTTTGGGTTTTTTTACTTGAGGGCTTGTCAAGTTAATTGTCTTTTTTTTGGTGTTTTTAGTTTAGGGCTGTTCCAGTTACTTGTGTTTTTTTGGATCTTTTTACTTTAGGGCTATTCCATTGGATTGTGGCAGTTTTTTTTGTTTTTTATTTATTTACTTTTTTTTTAAAAAACCAAAAAATGAACATGCTTTTATTTTTTTGGTTGATTTCTGTTTTTTTGGAAGGTTTATTTAGTTTAACAGTTGTGTTAGTACCCTTTCATTCATTTTCCCTTTTTTTTCTCACCGCGGTCTGTTGCCGTGTGGGATGCCACACGACTTCACTTGAGCCGTGTACAACTCCACACAGCTCAAATTTAGTTGTGTGGAAGTCCACAAAGCGGCAGACTGGGCTGGGTGGTCTGCACAACTCCATGAGTCATGGGAGGTTTTACACGGCCCAAATTGGACCATTTTGCTTGCCACACAGCCCAATTTATACCGTTTGCACAGCTCAATGAGCCGTTAATTTAAAATTACCCTAATTATTAACCCAAAAAAAAAATTGATGCATCCACAAAAATAATTGGAAGTGTCTGTTTTGGGGTGCATTTTGACTCAATTTCTGATACTATTTTTATTCTTTTTACGGAAAAATGAGTTTATTATTAAAAGGCCCTTCAAATGTAACATTTCAAGCTCGTATTCTCTCTTTATAACATAAATTTATTTTTTCCATATTTTTTGGAAATTTCTTTGGCCCTCAAATGTCTAACCTCAAAAGCCATGTTCAAACCCCTTTTTGGGGTAGGTCCGCATTTTTGGGCTCTTCTATATGAATAATGTGATATTCAATATGATTTTTAATTATTTCCTTTCTCCTCCTCACCTCTTTGGGTGGTCCAATCCTCTTAACAACGCAAAAATTACCTTTCAAAATCCCAAATCCACTCCACAGCACACCATCATCACCACCATCACCAATCATCACAGCTCAACACCAATCAACCAATTACACATTACTACTCAACACAGCTCAACCAATCAAATTCAACACTCCACCCCTACTGAATAGAACCCCCTGAATCCAAAAAAATTAATTAAAAATAAAAAAAATGAAGTCCTCATAAAAAAAACCTCTCAAAATTAAAATCCCAAAAAAACAATGTCTGAAAAACACATCAACTCACTTTTACTATCTGCCTCTGCTGCTTCTTCTTCTGCTCCCCCATCTGCATCTGCTGCCTATCCTTCTACTGATTCAACTGATTTATATCACCCCTATGATTTCACCCCTTTGGCTCCTCCACCTGAATTATCATATCATTCAAAGGGGGAACTTGTGGATGCTGTTAAACAGTGGGCTGAATCCTATGGATATGACATTTCCACCAAATTCTCCAATACTAAAGAGCAAATATATACTTGCCAATGTAAGAAATCTGGGGAATATAAACCCAATTTGGATAAAAACAGACTTTCATCAACTAGAAAAAAAAAATTTCCCTTCAAATTCTCTGGAAGCTTTTGCAAGAAGTCTGGTCTTTGGGAAATAAAAATCCAATTCCCTGATCATAATCATCCACCATCAACTAATCCATCCACCCATCCAGTTCATAGAAGGATTCAGGGTGATAAATAGGATATGGTCAATTATTCAACCAAAGCTGGGATTCCTCCCCTCAGAATTCTTAATTCCTTAATGCAGTCCTCAAATTATCCTGTTCACACAACCCTTAGTAAAATCTTTTTAAAAAGATCAAAAATTAAAAAAGAAAAACTGGAAGAAAAATCACCCATGGAAGCTTTAATAATTGAATTAAGAAACCCTTCTTTCACATATTAAATCAATAATCAAAATGGTCATATTAGTTCTTTATTCATTTCTCACCCAGATTCTATCCAATTAATCATACTTTTTCCATCAGTATTGATGATGGACTTTACCTATAAAACCAACAAATCTTCAATCCTCTTCTTCACATTTTTGGGCTTAACAATTGTTCTAGAACATTCTCTGTTGGTTTCTGTTTCCTCTTGAAAGAAAGAAATGAAGACTATAAATGGGGTCTCCAACAAATTCATAAATTATTAGAACATGAAGAACCCAAAGTCATTGTGAATGACAAAGAGAAAGCCCCAATTCATTCCATTGAAACTGTATTTCCCACCTTTCACCATTTACTCTGTTTCTAGAATATCTTAAAAAACATTCAAACACCTGGTAGAAAAAACTTTATATCTGAAGAAAAATGGATTATATTTGGAAAACACTGGAATATTCTGGTCAAATCCAAATCTGAAAATTCTTATCAAGATAATTTTACCAAACTGACTTTAATCTGGAATCCCCCTACTTTTGACTACCTTCTTGAAAACTGGCTTCCTCTAAAAACAAAACTTTTTTCACATGCTGTAAACAAGAACCTGCATTTTGGAAATACCAGCACATCTAGAATAGAAAGGCTTCACTCTTATGTCAAAAAATTTATCACAACTTCTTCTGGTTCCTTCTTTAATGTGGTTCACCAAATATATCATTCAGTTTCAATTCAACTCCATGAAAATGCCATTGAAAATTCTCAGAAAGACTTCAAGAACTTTATTGGTCTCCCATATTGTGTTGAACACTTCTCAGGATAAATAAGTCACTATGCTCCCAAGATTGTGCATTCATTTCACATTTCAGCAGAGAAATCAACCACCTTTTCTTATTGTGATTATTCTCCTTTCATGGGAATTCCTTATGTACACAAAGTGAAGAAGGCAAATCTCAAGAAGCAACAATTTTTCCTTGATGATTTTCATCCCCAGTAGCATGTCAAACCTCCTATTGCAGTATGTTTTCTTTTCTTGGAGAAAAAAATAATTCAAACAGCAATTTCTGAAGTTTTTTCTTTTATTTTTGAGTTATTCATAGCTTGCTGAGAAGGAGTCATGAAAAAACTTCTCAATCATCTCATAAATCAACTTCCCAATCAACCAAAAAACACTTGTTTCAGAATGAACTTTTTGAAGAATTTGTGAAATTGTGCCCAGGAGAAAAAAATTTCTACCTTGGAGAAATGATCAAAATTTTAAAAGGGAAGTATCAACTGAATCCCATTTAAGAACCCCTATCAAAGGAAGAAAGTAAAATTCAAGGAAGACCCAACGGAGCCCCCAATAAAAGTAAAAGATTTTCTTAGCATTCATCTAAGAGGGATCCATCTGGGTTCAAATATTTTGAAGTACCTAAGAGAAGAGGAAGACTGAGGAAGCACCAAGTGGTTAATTCAATGGTAAGTTTTTTCTTTACATGTTCTTTTATCCCTTTCTGTTGAATTTATTTTAACAGAATATTGTTGGAAATTGTTTTTCTCTAATTTCAGACTCTGAGGAAAAGGAAAGGAGATGAAGACCATGAAAAGGCCAAGGGAAAAAAGAAACAGGAATCAGAGGAAGAGGTGTTTTTTTTGTAATTATGCTAATATTGCATTTTGAAAAGGATGAGTTTATAACAGAAAAGGAATTGAGTGGAGAAGAACTCAAAGATCTTAAAGAATGAGATATAATAAATACAGTTAGTAATTTTCTTTTTGGTTGGGGGGGATCAGAATTGTTTTTATAGTTTCCATTGATTGTCATATTTTCATTTGTTACCCAGAGGTGAGGAACCATCATCCATAAGAAGGTTGTTTCACAGAATTTGAGTCCTGGGAATTTGAAGAGGATCAACAGGAGAAAAAAACAAGATGAAGATGAAGATGCTTATAGGCCACCAGGGAATCAAATCTTTTCTCCCAAAGCCACAGCCTCTGAAATAGAAAATTTCAAAAAATTTCTGAATTAATCTTGCTTTGTGTTTCACTTATTAACCTTTGTTTTTTGGGATGAAGCTCACAAAATTGTCTGATTCACCTTCTGATAACTTTTAAGTAGTGGCTATTGATAAAGTCAGTATGAATTTTTTTTGTTTCATCTAAAATAATACTTATCTTTTTTTCCTTAGTATCAATACAAAAATTTCATTTTTACAATAGCAGCTTTACCACAAATTTCACATTTTCAAGATGTGATGGGAGATCAGAACTGTGGGTTAAGTTCAGTAGCAGTTAATTTGGGCCGTAAATGTGAAGATTGGAGCTCAATATGTCAGGAAATTGTCAAGGAAATGGAATCCAACTCTATCTTCAACCAAGAAAACTTCATGGATCAAGTCTGGGATTAAAATTTTGAAAACAGCAGAAAAAATCTCAACCACACTTCTGCACCTGCCCCTCAAATTGACCGGATGAAACTCCCATTTCATGGTTTCCTGCTTGCAGATACATAAAAAAGGCCTGTGGTACTTTTATCTAAGTTGATTCCATCAACTTATTTGCCACTCAATTCACCTCCAACTGCCAATTCTGAAACATCTCCCATATGTTTAATTATTTTGGAAGATTTTCAGCACATAGTTTCCACCCACTATAATTCTGAACTGTGGCCATCTCCACAATCAGATCCCCTTTGGAATTTTGCTCGCAAGGATTCACAAAAATTGGAAGATTTGATTCATAATAACTTGGAACTTGGTTTAAAGATTTTGTTTCCTTGTAGTAAAAATAATAAAGTAGGAAAAATTAATCTTGATTGAATCATTTTTCTGTTTTTTTTTGTCACTTAATTTTTCATAATTTTTTTACTCATTGATTTAGAGAAAAAAACACCACTTTTGTGTTTTCAATTATGAATTCTTGGGGAAAAAATAAACTACAAAAAGTCCCCAGATGATTTTTTTGGGCCCTTCACAATGCCCACTAAAATACTGCTAACTGATTATTTGGAAAATCTCATGGAACACTAACAAAAAAAACAAATGAAATAATATCTCATTTTTTATGTTAATCCAATTTTCTTGCAGGAAAGTGAAGTACTAAAATTCATTTCAAATTAAAAATGAATGGTTAGCAATATTTGGAAACTTTCTGTCTGTTCAGAATTCTCAAAATGATCAACAAAAAAAGATTGAAAAATTTGGAAAGATTTGAGACATGGAGCTTTTTTTTCAATTTTTTGGGGGAAATTTTGAAGGCCTTAAAAATGGCCAAAACTCTTAGGATTTATTCTACAGGGTTTTGGGATGCCCCCCTATCCCCCAGTATTTTTTTTTTGACAACCCCCAAAAATATTTTTTTTTCAGGTTTACGGCTTGGGTGGGGGATGTTTCAGGACATTGTGGGGACATCCCAACCGCATATTTTCCAGGTTTGGGGGATTGAAAAAGCTAAAACCCTAAGGTGTTGATCTGAGACAACCTTTTCTTGATTTTTATTTTTTAAAGTGAGAAAATTTACGTCAAATGGTTGTGAATGCAATGAAACAGCAGGCTTCCGAGAAAAATCTTAAATCAAAAGGTTGAGATAAAGATATATCAGTGTTGAACTCATTGAGTGATAACTAGATAACTATTGGCGGACTTACCAGAGCATCCACCCAAATGCAAGCATCACCAGCAGTCAAAAGGATATATTTTCTGGGATCATTTGGATGAGTAAAATCTGCATGGACCCAATCAACCTTAGAGTTGACCCTGTATTTTTCATATATTTTGGTCATCAAATTATGATTCATCTCCAGATCCTGATTCATAGTTGGACATGAGGGCTGAAGTTAACTTTTTTTGGGTTATATTAGGGCATATCAAAGTTAAGCAAACCACAAATTTTTCAATGGCGGGTTTCAACCCAAATCTGCCATTTCAAACCCGCTATTAAAAATCAAAAAACCCCACTTATTTCACATCAGGTGTTTCAAAGTTACCTGAAAATAAATTGGTTTTTTCAAATAAATTATATAAAGGCCTTCAACAGCTCAACCATGCGTCATTCCACATCATCACCCCTGGTTTCATCCTCCACCCTTATCAGAACACTTCAACACTCTCATTGCTTCATTGCTATCCTCATCACCTCACCACTCTCATTGCTTCATTGCTTTCCTCATCACTTCATCACTCTCATTGCTTCATCACATCATCACGCTCATTGCTTCATCACTCCATCACTCTCACCCTGTTTTATCACTTTCATCACTTTATTGCTTTCATCACATCCATCCTCTCATCACTTCATCCCCCCTTTCATAACATCCTAACTGTCATTGCTTTATTGCCTCATCAATTCATCCCACTCACTCTTTTTAAATGTCCCCTCAGCAACACTCCCCCTGCAAGTCCAATCAACCAAAGAAAACATCCCCAAGGAACTCAAAATTCAAAAATCCTCCCCCATCAGCTTCCAAAGGCTCAATTCAGCTCAAGAGATCTGATCACATCATCCTGGTAAACTGGCTCAAAATTCCATCCAACTAAAATTATTCCTTTGGATCCAACAATGAAACACAAGTTGGCCAACCTCCATCCTCTAAGGTTAATGGTTATCTCCTGATGGCCAATGAACTCAAGAATAAAACCAAAGGTAGGCTGGATCTTTCATCCAAACATATGTGGGATCAATTCAAGAACTATTGAACCAACTACAAAAAAGCCCACCCAATGTCATTCTCCACCGGCTTTGGTATCACCAACTCCAATAAAGCAAAGGGAATCAACTTGGTGGTTGATAAGTTGGACTCCATTTTTACGTTTTATGTTAAAATGGATGAAATCTTTGGAAAGAAGGCCAATATCACCCCTTTAGACCCTTTTGATTCCCAACAATCAGATTCAGTTGATGCTGAAAACCTGGCTGTGGATGCTCAGCCTAGCAATGATGATCCCAATGAAACCTATGAGTGGCCCCAATCTGATGTGGAGGAGGATATTCCAACAACATCAGCTCCAATCATGTCTACATCAGCATTGATCAACAATTCAAAACTTTGCCAAATACTCATGCCAATGGGGACTTCCACATCTTCTTCAAATGAGAGCCATGACTTTCCCACACAAACCTCCTTTGTAAAGGGAAAGCAAAAGGCGTCCAATTCCATCAACCTCAACTCTAATAGCCATCAAAAGCGGAGAAAAACTTCAAATTTTTCTGGCTTTGAGGATATCATGGGGAAGCAAGATTCAAGTAAGTTCATTGATTGAGTTTAATTGCTTTCAAAATCAAGCTCATTCTTATTCCCCTCCAAAAAACAGTGAAATTACAAATATAATCCTCAAAACTTCAATTTGAAAAGGAGAAGTGGGATTGTCAACTTGCTATGGATTTTCAAAAGTGAAAAGATGATAGTTTTTCTCATTAACACAAGTTGGATGCTGAGTGGAAAATTAAACATGCCAAGCTGGAGTTTTAAAAAGAGGAAAATGAGAAGGATTGAGAGCAAGACTGACTCAAAAAGGAGGGGGAAAGGCTAGCCACAGAAAAAAAATATAGGTTATTGGTAGCCATGGAATGTATTGATAGCAGTAGAACTGTGGATGAAATAAATGAAATTACTCAATTTCTTGGTTTTTAAATGTATTTAATTTGATAAAAATTTTTAAAATAAAAACAAAAAAATTATTTTTGATTGTAACAAAGTTTGAGAGTATTTTTAACACCACCAATGAAAAAATCTTTTTCATTTTTATTTATATTTTTTTTCCTAAGATATATTTTGCCACTGGCCAAGTCCTTTCTTGTTTTTTGAGTTGTTCTATTGAATTGCATGGACATGGCAATCCTAGTATGGGTCGCAGTATCCACTTCAGGAAAAGTACAGTGTTTGTAATTGTTTGCTGCCCAAACCATTTTCAAAATACCCTTTTGTTTGAAATCAATCTCAAAACCCAATTCTGGGAACAAAAATTGGCCATTTTATAATTGATATTCATCCTTGTTGTCAATAAGTTGTCAATTTTATTTTTTGGTTGGGACCACAAGTCAAAAGGAATAGTCAGAGACATCACCTTGGTCAATATGGGGCAAGTTGTAGAAGGATTCTGAGGTGAGAAGTCAAAAGCAGTAAGGCCAGATCCAAATTCCAATGAGGAGAAGGAAGGGATAATGTTTTCCATCATAGCTTCATGGTTGGAATTGAACACAAGTTTGGCTAATTTTTGGAACATTTGGCCCAATATATGAGTGACCTTGTCAGACCTAATGTTCAAAAAATAATAATCTTTAGGGGAGGATTTGACAGAATCTTTCTTCAAATATTGTCCAAATTGTTCAGAAGGTTCCATTGATTTTTTCCATCCAATTGCCCACATTTTCCCACCCTAAGATCTTGAGGGACCAAAAGAATTGACAAATTTTTTGGATTGGTGAAGGATGTGCAAATTAGTGGCCCGCAAGCTTTGTCAAAGAAAAGTATTTGAATAAAAAAAATGCTGAGACAATAATGTCTTATGATTGATCCTTACTCTGAGGCAGAGGAAATGGCACACTTGTGAATTTGAATGAATTGATTAATAAATAGATGGAAAAAATCAGGGAGAAGAGCTCCTTAAATACAAAAGATGGTGCTCATGTGGATCTTATGTAATGACAAGCAAAAGAAAAAATCTCCGCCCCAAATGTGCTCTAAAGGCTCTAAAAGCCCTGTTACTTGGTTTGGGCTTACTCAGCCCACTTGGCATTAGTTCTGATCCCTTTCAACCAGCCTGTACCGGTCAAATTTGGTTTTTCCCTCCTCACAGGGCGGAACCAGCCCCTTGCTGTTCAGACCCTGGCTGGTTGTCTATTACAACCAGCCCTGTTACCTGGGTAAATCTCTATTCTAACTGTACTGGCCCTTTCCATACACTCACAGGCCTGATTGCCTCCTGCAACCAGGCCCCTGGCCCCCAAAATGGCCAGGGTGGACCCAGAACCTCTGGGTCCAGCCAATAACTCATGAGGGGGGGTGTAAATGGCAGGCATGTGCGCCCCCCCTCCTTTCCCAAATCCCCTTGGGAGGTGATCAATTCCCCCTCCAGGGGCCCTGGGGGTATCAACCCCCAGGGGTCCTCACACAGAAGGTGGGCTGGGTGGTGGTCAAACCCACCCACCCCTATTGGTTGCCTCCCCCTTGGTAATGGGGGGGGGGGAGGGGGGGGGGGGGGGGGAGATGGCACCATTGGTCTTGAGGTGGGGGGGGGGGGGTTTCAAGTCCCCTCCCACCTTTCCAGTTGCCTTTGTTGCAACCGGCTGGCTGGTCTTGTCAAGGAAAGACCAGCCATCCTCCCTCCGCCTTGCAACCAAGAAAGGGGAGGGAGGGAGGCAGGGGCCGCCAGCCCCTGCGGCCACAACCAGCCAGGTGGCGCGACCGGGGCCATGGACCCGCACACAGCGGGTGGGGGACTCCAAACAAAGTTGGATGCCCCCTAAAACCGCCCTGCAACCGGCCCCAGGTGAGAAACAAGCGGCCCAATGACCCCAAAAAAACATACTTTGGAGGGCCAGCCTTTCTGGCCAAGTATATCCATAATAATCCTTGGGCCCATAAATGCTCAGATAAGCCCATCTGGCTAAGGTGGCCCATCCACCCCAACGGGCCTGTCAAGGCCCATGTCCCAATTGACTTGGAAAATGTGTTTGGCACCCAAATGCCCAAAACAAATAACATCAACATAGGCCCATGTGGCCCATGTGATGTCCAATGGGCCATAGAGGCCCATTTGCGCATCCCATTTGGATTACACACTAATATGCACATTACCTGAGTGCATCTGTATTTTAACAAAGGAATGTTGTTCCTGAGTTTATTTCCTTCTTCTCTTGCTCAGAGAGTTCATTCAAAGCAATAAATTGGATAATGGCAACCATAGCCTCATGATCCAATCAATCTTGAACATATACCTTTCCAGAGCTGACAAAATGGAATGGTTTGATCTTCTGTTTGGCCTGTTCCAACTGTTCAGGGGTGGTTTTTGAACTTTTCTTGACAATGGATGGATAAAGGCTCAAGGGACGTAGTTTGCGTGAAGACCAAACATTCTTTTCATTAATTTTTTCCTCAGTCACTTCCAATGCAATTTCAGAATCCCAGATTTGAGCCCTCCTTCTCTGGCAAGCCCTTTTCTTCCCACTTCTTTGTATTTTTTTCAAACTATCTCCTTCAATATTTTTCCCTCCCAACCGTTTAATTTGATTGGGGTGAGGATTAAGATGGAAATCTATTAGTTTTAAAATTTTGAGTTTGGTGGGTGAGGAATGGGCTGTCAAGGAAGGGTGGTCAAAGCAGTGGAATGTCCAATTACATTGCATTGAATAAAAAAAAAAGCAAAAAAACATTCATTAGTCTGGTATAAACCCTTTAGATGATCAACAAACATAGAAAATAACAAAAACAATACTGGCAATTCTCCTACAAAAAAACAATCATCAGTCCACTATAAACCACTTAGATGATCAACCATCATAGAAAATAACAAGAACATTACCAGTAATCTCCTTTTAAAAAAAATTATCAGTCAACTTCTAAAGAACTGGGAGGAGGAGGAGGAGCTGAAGGGTGGGCAGGTCACCGTTTTGTTGGTCAATTGATTGCTCAATTAGCAAGCAATTGACCATTTGCTTGCCGGTTGATCTATTAGCAAGCGATGAATTGTTTGCCTGCGTTTTGAACAATCACTCAATTGCCTGCCAGTCAACCAATTGATTGATTGCTTGCCAATTTCCCGGCAAGGTTGTGATGGGGGATGATGGGGAGCAGGAGGAGAAGGAGGGGGTGCTTAATTTTGGTGCTGAGCAAGGGTGCCTACCAGTTGGGCTTAGCAAGGAGGGATGAACAGCCTGGAACTTGTAAAAGTAGGATGAGGAGGGGGGAGGTCAGCACAAATGAATCAAGGAGGAGGAGTGGGGGGGGCTTACCTGGGGCACTGAGCAAAGAAGAATTAGGAGGAGGAGGACCAAGTGAAATTGGAGGTAGGTGGAGGTGGATGGTGAGGTGGTTTGTTGAGGAGGAGGAAGGTGTGGACCGGTGGTTTGGTGAGGTGAGGTGATGGTTTTGTGGGGAGGAGGGAGGATTGGACTTGTTCTTTGGTGGGGTGAGGTGGCTGTTTTGGAAGTTTTGGTACTGCTTTTTGTCCAAGTCCACCAAAAAAAAAAGAAAGAAAATGAGAGTCAGCCTAGGATTCTGGGTTAAACAACCAAAAACAAAAAAATCCAGTGATTTTATTTTTTACCTATTTGAAAAACCAACGCTAATCATCAAAGCGAGCAAGTGTGAGGGGTAGAATCCACTCTCTCATTGCCAAAGATGAGGTTGATGATGAGACTGGGATGACTTGAGGAGGATCAGGAATATCTTCTTCAAATATTTCATCCCATTCATCTTTGATTTTGGCAAGAAGATTGTGAAGGATTACACAACTTATAATCCAGTTGATGAGGAACTTCATGTCTTTGGAAGATTGGAGCTGGTTTTTCATCTCCCATAAGCTGGCCCATCTTCCTTTCAGGATTCCTATGGCATTCTGAATACAAAATTGTGATTGGGCAAGATGATAGGTGAAATCAGTTTTGGCTTGATCATTGGTTGTGCTCAATCCAAACTTGTGATTGGGCAAGATGATAGTTAAAATCGGTTTTTCCTTGATCATTGGACAAAACATTCCGGTATGCTGGAACTACATATTTCCCACTAGCATAAGCTTAATTGGCCAGAAGTTATTGAACTTGGTCAAAGTAGTTATCTTGTTGTGGGGCAATCCGCATCCAATTGAAAACATATGAATCATGAAAAGAACCCAGAATGCCAGCATGGAGGGATATGAACTTCTTTTTGTTATCAAAAACAAGTTGTAGTGCCACAGAGTATCTATACAAACTGATAAAACAAATTTTTTCAGTTTTTTATCAAAGTCTTTGGAAAGGAAATGAATCAATTTCCTTTTTTTCCAATCAAAATAATGGTTGTCATCTAGCTTGGCGTTTTGACTCAGGGGGATAGTGGTTCCATCAACAAAAACAATGCAACAAGGAAAGCATTCAGTGTGCATTAATTGAGATATCTACTTGCGGTCTTCTTTGGTTGGCAAACAAAGGACCAAGCAATGGAAAGATATGATAGCAATCATGACTCTTTTGGTGTATAAGTCAATGGATCCAGAATTGAATTGGGATAGATTTTCTAATTGAGGAATTGCTGCTCCATTTACATTTGATCCAAATATACAAAGAGCAACAGCCAGTTGGATAGATGGATCGCGTTGAGGATTCCAAGAATTTTTCTGGAAGATGTGATGTTCATCAATCATCTCCAAAAGTTTCATGAAAGAAGGCAATAAAGTTTGGAACAGTTGCTGGAAGCTTAAGTTGGGCAGTAGGTGAATCTTTTCCCTTTCATACATAGGGTTGTGGAGAGTGTGTCTTTCTGGAACCATGCATTGCTTTTCTAATATAGAATTCAAAGCTAACCAAGTTGATTCAAAATTGGAGTCTGAATCCAAGTAAAATAATAAAAAAATTTCAGTCAGCTTTTTTGCATTTTCAAATGGCTTCTGGAAAGTTTGATTGGACATGTTGAGAAAGATGGTGATGTGATGATGATGGGATGTGTGTGAATTGATGGAGATGTGAAGCAATTGAGATGTGAATCCATGGAGATGTGAAGTGATGGAGATGTGAAGCAATGGAGATGTGAAGTGATGGAGATGTGAAGTGATGGAGATGTGAAGCAATGGAGATGTGAAGCAATGGATATGTGAAGCAATGGAGATGAGATGTGTGTCATGCGTATGGATTTGATGAGTTGGAGGTGTGGATGGGTGTTTTTCATGACATGGATGGTGGATGGATGATAAATGCAGGTTTGGTTTTTGAAACCTGCCATTTTGAAATACACCAGTTAGGGGGTATGTGTATTTCAGAAACCCGCCATTAAAAATGGCGGGTTTGTTGAAAAAATGGTGGGTTTCTAATGGCTGTTTTGCTAACTTTGATACACCCTATTTTATTCTCAAGATTTCACTCACATAGTTTTCTTTTCAGTCAGACTCTCATTTCAAGTTTTATAAGATTAATTATTTGAATATATTTGGCAGTGGTTGACCTCAGCTTGAGGAGTGTTCTGGCCAATAATTGTTGATACCCAAGCCAAGTGTTCATTTGAGTTCTTGAGAGTGATGGGTTGAGATTTTAGGTAGGCCCTAAATTTGGGTATATGGACCAGCCATTTGATTGGTGATATAATGAATGATCCAGTATTTGAAATCATTGAAGAGGTGTTGCTGCATTCAATTTTTCTAGCTTCCAAAACCATTGATTTGTATTTTTTGAAATTGATGTTGTTGGGTTCAATTTGTACAACAAGGTGTGCATCCTTTGGATGGTTTTACTTGCTTCCAAAATTTCTTCTTTGTTCTTTGGTTTTTTTTTCATATGTAACAATATAGAGTAAAGTTGATGATACATTCAAAAAATCTTTTTATTAAAAAGATATAGTAAAAATTTGATAAGAAAAATTCAATAAATATTCTAGGAATCATTGGACTAAGAATGATGGGAAAATCACATTGGTGATACTTGAAGGAATACTTGGCTCAATAGCACTTGCAATGGGACATTTGTAATCTACCAGATACTCAGGTTCTGGGAGGTTTTAATTTAATTTGGGAAAATCAATTTTGGTTCCAGTTTGTGTGAGATGCATTTGATTAGATGATTGAAGTCATGATTGGATTAATGATTAATTGGAAGGGGTTGGGGTTTCCAGCATCATTGTCAAAACTGATTGGAGAATAGATAAAAAATGTTGAATGATATATGGAGGGATATATCCAATTGGATGTTGAATTTTTTTTTCCCAGGTACATACTGACCATCAAAGGTGGGATAGAAGTTTTGAAGAAAACCTGGGCCAACCCCCCCCCCCAAAAAAAAAGAAAGTGGCAACAATGGATTAAAATTTCTCCTATATACTGAAAATATTTGTTTCTGAACCCTTGATAAATACTGGTGTTGTTTGCCTTAGTTGCATGGAACCTTTTTGTTTCCCGGTTTTGAGAATGCATGCTGTATATCTGAATGCCCATTTTATTTGAGTATTCAGTTTTTTTTTTTTGGAATGTAATTTCTTTATATCATCCATGTGAATATACATAAATATATCTACTTTTCAAATGGTTTTTTGAAGGTTTCTGCCTTTTCCCTCCATGTGAATATAAATCTATCTGCATGTATTTATAAATAATTTTTGGATCCACTTTTATTCCCCAGTATATGTATCACACAACTCAATGTGAATACATATTTTTGCATGTACTTATAAAACATAATCTGCATGTATTTATACAACATCATCTGCATGTACTTTTACAACATAATTTGCATGTACTTATGGTCTATCAAGTGCGTTTGGGAACCTTGTAAACTTACCTGTTCTTTTTTTGTAAAGTGCAATTGGAACCAAAGAAACCATTATTGGTGCCTGGCCAACCTTTTTGGGCGCCTTTGTAACTGCAACTTGGCTTCTGGTCAAGTGCGTTTGGCGCCTTGTCAACCTGGTTTGGGAGCCAATCAAAGCTTGGCACATTGGCCAATATTTACTTAACTTTTAATGAAAAATTTTCATTTAAAATCTTTTTTTTTCACTTTCATATTTTTAATTTTCTTCAAATGCAATATTCTATTTTTTGTTAAAATTCTACGTACAAATTTTTTTTAAAAAAAAAAAAAAAAAAAACAAGAAACAGAAAAATACAAAATATAGAGAATTGATGAAAACATTTTCAGGGATCTGCAAACACAGGGCCCATAATAGGCTGCATTTCAAGACAGCATCTATAGTATTTTTTAACATGAGAGAAGAAATTTTGATTTTTTTTTCTTCATTTATTGCCTCTTGGATGCCAGCCTTGACTTTCTCAACATGCTCAGCTCAAGTTTTGGGCTCTTTTCCTCTAGCATAAAATTTTATTGAATGAAATGAATATTTGATGTGGTTTAGAAAAGGGGAATAGGGGGGTAAAAATTCAATTGAGATCAATTTTGAATTTCTAAAATCCGCTCTCAACTTTTCAAATTGTTCTTCATGGTGGATTGGGGCATTATCCATTATAATGATTGATTCTTGTGGTAATCTTGATGCCAGTGATGAAAGGAATAAGCAGAAATCATCACTTCCTACCCCCTTTGACTTGGTACCATCTGCGTTGAGGAGCTTGTAGTAAACAAAGCCTTCTTCTAAAAGGGCAACAATCAGTGTCACCTGCTTGAAATTTGGAAACAGACTGAGGACAGCAGGTTTCCTTGATGAAAATGAAAAAAATGTAAGTTCATTTGAAATAAAACAAAAACACTTGAATAACAGTAAAAAGATAAAAAAATATAGAACATAACTGAAGAGGCATAGCCACTGGACCTCCATGAATATAGTTTAAAACTAGATTCATCAATGTACAGAATCTTTCTTTCCAAGTTCATTCCGCATCAATTAACGTAATTTTCATGCTGCTCCAGAAGCTTGGGTTTATTCCATGAAGAAAGAATATTTGTCACTTGCCTCCAGGTGATGTTGATATCCTTGAGTGATTTGCTGATTGCTTGTGTAGTAAGTTGAACACTATGCTTTTTTTGAAGAAATTCAACCATCTCTTTCAGGGTAGAGGTTGAATTTTGGTCAATGAACATGAGTAAATTGGTAACCATCTTTTCAGAAAAATTTGATGGTTGTTTCTTACTTATTTTGATGTTTTTGGGATCCTCTTTGATTATCCTTTGAACTTGACAATGCAATATATCAAAGGTTGAGACAGCTTCCTTCTGTGTCATTCCCTTGACCAGGAAAATTGATTGTATAAGTTCCCATACCTTGGGCTTGATGATGGCCTTTGGTTTTCTTCTTGATGTGTAAGTCTTTTATTTTGATAATTCCACATTTCTCCTATTTTTTTATGTGCATTAAGAATCTTTTGATTTTGAAAATTTTGTTTGTTTAATTCTTCAATGTGTTCAGCAAGATCTCTTGCTTCAGCTCTGCCCGCTTTGATTTCAAGCTCCATAGAATTGATTATGTTTGATTTTTCATTCATCTGCATAAAGATGATGAAATATGAGTAATGATTCAAATAAATATGAGAGAATGAATATTGAAGAAAAAACTTAGGTTTATTGAATTATTAAGGTGAGTTGTAATGAGGGGGGTGTGCCAAGCTTTGATGTGGATCAAAAAAATCTTGAGTAGGCATCAACATTTGACCCCTGGGCAAACTACCCTATCAAGCGCCCTGGGCGCCTATGCAACCCCTGACTGGCTCATGACAATTGGGGCTTTACTAGGCGCCCAAAAGCGCTTGATAGACCATATAAAACATAAGTTTTGTGTTCACTTTTTTTCCAAGTATTTCCCCAACTCATGTAAATACATAAATTTGAAGGTATTTTACTGTAAACACTGAAAGAAGAACAATGTAACAGGGGGATGTAAACAAGGAGAAAATATACATTGAAAAATCAAGGAGCAAAAAGATATTTAACAGAGGATAATGGTAGAAAACACTGTGGGTGTAATTTTTTCAACATAAATACCACCTCCTAAATCCATTCCTCATCTCTTGATATCCTAGATTCCTCTGCATATAATAACCATGAGTTTTTTTTTGCCATTACTTGAGAAATTCAACTACATATAATCAACCTGCCATGCTCAGCATAGAAGACATGATTCTTTGATAAAGAATCACAGGTCCATACATTCTCAGTATTTTGACACATCTCATCAGTTAGAGAATGAAACTGTTTTGGAATATCAAGATATAGTAACACAGGTTTTTAAATCAAAACTGATTGATTGAAAATGAGAATACCTCATTTTACAGAATTCCAGTATAGAGATCTGCCTCGTGCTCACAACTTGGTAAGTCTTGACCATGATAACCAACCAAGAAAATCTGAAGAAATTGAAATGTTTTTTTTGTTCAGAGATACCTTATAAAGTCATGAACCAGAGCCAAAGCTTTTTAAAGCAGTAAAAACACACTTGATACATGTGCCATTTAATCTATTGAACATGGAAGCACCTTGAGTTGATAATTTCAGATGCAAGAAGAAATACCCCAAATCCTTTTTTCCCAAAGCAATTTTCAGTAAAAAAGTTTATGTCAAATATAGAATACCCCATATTGAACCTACTTTTTCACTGAGGAGTAATCATAAAATTTTTATTTTTTTGATAATTCCAGTGGGGTACCTTACAATAGGGTGTATCATAGTTAAGAATTTCAACAAATTTAACGGCTGATCTCAGGCGTATGAATTTTTCTTTTCAAAATTTGATTTGAGTCAGATCAACCCATTGGTTCATTTTTTTTAATAAAACAATATTTTTTGAAAAATTGATGTTTTTCCAGAAATACAAATTTTAAATTTTTCAAAATTTTAACTCTGATATGCCATAATGTGCAAATTTTTTGCAAAGTACCAATGCCACATAAATGTGGAGATATGTGCTGGTATCAATTTTGGTTAAATACCTCTACAAATACATTTATAAGGGTCATGAAATTGTTACTGTTGATGTTGGTGAAAATTTGTATTAAATAAACTATTTATTTTTGCTATTTCACCTGATATTTTTTAATATTTCATTTGAAATTTTTTAATATTTCATTTGAAATTTTTTAATATTTCACTTGAAATTTTTCAATATTTCACTTGAAGTTGTTTAATATTTCCCTTGAAATTGTTTAATATTTCACTTGAGATTGTTTAATATTTCACTTGAAATTGTTTAATATTCCACTTGAAATTTTTTAATATTTCACCTGAAGTTTTTTTCTGTTTCACGTTATGTTTGAAGGCTGGATATTCATCTTTCTGTATAACAAAACTTTTTTTTGAGACAGATGAAGACCTGGATGAATTTCTTCAAATATCAACAAACTCTTCAAAGATAAACATAACTAAAAAATATTCTTCCAAATTTTTCCAAAATAAATGCAATTGATACTTTTTCAATTACCTTTAAACATTCAGAAATTTCATAATAATTTGAATTCCATACAATCAGGGAAGAGTGCAGGAACTTTCAAATTGATTATTCAATCTGAAGAATTGATAATTGTAATCCTGCATATTAAAAAAGGTAGTTTCTCAGATGTTTGTTGAATAATTCTGATTGTGCCACTTCATTTAATAAACTAAGCAACTCAAGGAAATTTCTTATGAAAATTTCATATTTGAATCTTTTTCCAAGTTTTTAAAGGAGGAAAAATCATCATTTAAAACCAAAAATAAGAAGCTGATAAGGTAATTCACCATTTTTAACTAAGAAATTTGTTTGAAATTCTCTTTGAACTTTTTCAGCCACAAAACCCACTTTTAATATGGAACTCTTACTTCAATTTCATGGTGGAAGCTTACAATCATTCTGGGATCAAAAATCAAATGGCCCCCAAAAATTGAATATTAAAATTAGTCAACCAAATTATATTTCAAAACCATGGAAAAGAATTTGTAAAATCTTTTCCTGACTTTCCAAAATTTGATCAAGAAGTAGATTTTACAAGAATTAACAGTAAAAAAATTCTTGAAGAAGAAAAAATTCTTCTACAAATGAATCATATTTTCAAGATATTCATCTTCTTGATAATACAAAGATGCATATATTTCAACTCATAGTCAATTCATTCAATTCTTCTCAGCCCTCTTAGTTATTTATTGATAATACTGCTGGGTGAGATGAAGCAACTTTTGCACCTTTCACAACTGCAAACCAACGGAGAGGCCAGTACTAACCAAAATTCTATGAGACTGGCTGAAAGACCAGTCAATGTTGCAATTTTTATGGTTTCATATACCACTGTGTGACAGTACCCTGGGTTTTAGCGAACTTTTTCCCAAAGGGTATATGGCTGGTGGCACTAAATCATGCACAAATTTTCATGGAGCTGTATTCAGACAAACTCCTGAATGCCATAAGGAGCCATCAAGACTCAGGAGTCTTGCTATTGACTGGCGGAAAGCCCAAAATGTTTAACAGAACAAGCCATTCCCTAAAACTTGTCCTGATTGCAAATTGAACCTGCAAAAGGGTTAGCAATTCTACTGTTGCACCTTGCACAACTGCACAACCACTGATAGGCAAGTCCTAAACAAAATTCTATGAGAATGGCTGAAATACCAGTGAATTTTGCAGTTGTTATGGTGTCACATGCCACCATGTAACAGCACCTATTACTTATAAGAATTATTTTGAGTTGACTGGGAGAATAATTCAAGATCCAATGGATTATAATTTATCTTTTTGAGGAAAATGAAGGGTTCTTAGTGCTGATTTTAGGCAAGTTTTACCTTTTTTTCAAATATGCATGAATTCTCAAATAGTTGATGAAAGTCTGGGGAATTCTTCATTCTGGAGTTATCCTCAAGTTTTCCCCCTCAATTCAAATATCTGTATTGCAGGTGATACGGATTATAATTTTTTTTTACTTGATGTTGAGGATGGTCTTAATTTTATAAAAGATTGAAACAGAAAATTTATGCTTGAACACATGTTAATTGATGAAAATAATGAGGATCATGCTTTCAAAACTATTAATAAACAATTTTTTCCCAAACTTACAAAACCACTATCTTGATACCAGTTAATTGAAGGATTGGTTTATTCTAGGTTGCAAAAATAACTAAGGATACAAGTTAAATTCATTAATTCTGAATTCACTGCCTGGGAATGAGGAAGATGATATCATGAATATTAACCCAAGCCATGTTTCTCTTGAGGAAAACACTAAAAATTTATACCAACAAGAGTTCCTCAATTTATTATTTATTCCAAAATTTCTGCCTCATAACCAACAAATCAAAAGTTCAGACAATCCTGAATGTTAGTATTTATCTTTAAGATCAAGTTTTCACCCATGGGCTTTATTTTTTGCACTATCAATTTTTTGATCCTGAAGCTCAACATGGGAAGTGGTTGAAAAGAAAGCTAAAAAAAATATTTCATTTGAAACTGGTAAATTTTTTTTACCATGAGGTATGGAATGCTATCCAGCGCTAAAACCAAATGCCTATATCTTCATGATGTATTACTTGTTTTAATTACTTATCTTTTGAAATAATTGAACAAATTTTTCCTTTACCTTTGATTATTTTATTTTTTGAATCTGTTGCCCAAATTTTTTGCTTGATGAAAATTATTCAAAAGATATCCCAGTTGTTCAAGTCAATTTTTTATTTATTTCATTGGTTTAACATAAGTTTTTTAATTCTATAAATCACTGAAATAACATACCAAGGTTTTTTTACTTGCTTATCTATTGAAATACTTGAAAAATTGTTCATGCCATTATTTTTTTCTTTTTAATCCATTCCCTTAATTTCCCACTTGTATAAAATTACTCATCATTTGAAAAATATCACATATTTTCATGTTAATTTATTTTATTTAAGGTGGTGTTTGGCTTCCAGGTGTATTTTTAACTGTAACTCCCCCCACCTGCCAAATTGAAGTTACAGGGAGTTATGGGGGGTTAAAGTTAAAGTTACACAATTTTGGGTGTTTGGAAAGCACTGTAGCCCATAAATTGTAACTTCCAGGGAAGTTGCACTCCCACACTCCCCACGCAAAAAAAGGTAACAGAAAGTTACAAGGTTTTTAACTTTTAATTAGCTGTAAATCTCTCCTTTCCTGCCCATTATTGAAGGCTACAGTTAGAAATACACAGGATTTTTGGTGGAGGGGCCCCAGGGACTGATCCAAAGTTACACTTACAAAACTGCCCATGGGTGGATTTGTGACTTGTAACCTAAATTTAAATTTACACGTGGCAGAAAAATGAAGCCTAAGGCTGCTTTTGGACCCACAAAAACTGTCATGAACCATAATTTCAGATATGGATTTATTGTCAAGCACAATTTTGTGCAAAATAAAACATGAACTAACTTCATTTTTGGGTCCAATGTGTTTGGCATCCACAAGCAACATAATGGTGTTGAGGGGAGATTTCATTGGCTTCCACCAGCAACAGGGGATATTTCAAGGGCAAAGGGGGAGGGATAAGTCAATATTTATCAGATAGAGGCTGGAGAGGATATGGAGGATTTGTGTTTATGTACATAAATGACACTACTTTTTGGTCTGGACCAATATGTAGCATTGTGTGAAATTTTGGCCAATGGGAGACCCCAAACCTTCCAAAGCATAATCTACTGTCATTTGGGCTGAAGTTAACTAGTGGATTCCAAACACCCACCATGAAAAGCTATCCAACCTTCATATGCCATCATGAATATCCAGGATTTTCATGATGCTACATGATGGTTTGTGTGGGTCCAAACGCAGCCTATGACATTCCCCAAATTTGAGGGCAAGAGGCTAGTCTAGGGCTGGACCCCAATTGGCTGGGTTTGGTCTGTACCCAATACTCAAACCTGTAGGGAAGGGTATTTTTCTTTCCTCTAGCCATTGGGTATGGCTTGGGAAATTTTTGGGTTGGGAGTTGTTCTTGAAAATTCTTGCAACCAGGTATTGGGTATTCTTATAGGAACGCATGCAATAGTGCAGGACATATCAATGTATCTACATATATATCTTTATATTACTTTAGGCATCTGTGTAGTACAGTAGATTAGTTGTGTATTGAAATTGATCATTTGTTGGAAAAAAACTGTGCAGGCCAAATTTATTGAAACAAGGGTGAAAAATTGGGTTTCAACGATTATCTACCCTTGAACGCCTCAATAACTTGTCAAAGTTGTCATGTATTTTGTTTAGAAGAAGGTATATGCTCTCATAGTTCACAATGCATGATAAAAAACTGAATTTTTATTTTGAAAAAAAAGGGGGCATCTCTGTGAATGTGAAGGGTACTTGACATTAGGCCCGGGATATTTACCCAATTTATTGGTTATTGGGTTGGGCCTTCCATAATGGATACCCAACCTTTGGGTATACCCATGGGCTGGATCTTGGAATTGATTTTTGGGTTGGGTAGGCCTTGGGTTCCAGCCCAAGGCTGATCTACTCTTATAGAAAAATACTGGTTTTTCAGGGGCTGGAAAATACCAATTTCAGCCTTTTAGTGAAAGATAAAATTGCCCCAAGGGGAAAAAATTTCATAGATCAGAGGTAGCTATATATATAACAATCCTAAATATATAATTGGGTTTGTGAGAAACCAGGAGCTCCATAAACATTTAATTTGAAAATATAGATATGAGAGAATTTTATAGTTATGAAACAAACCAGGAAATATTTTTGGTATTGATAGTCATAATATTCCCCCCCTCAAAAAACGTTACCCCAATGTGTAGTAGAAAAAGAATCAAAAAATAAATGAAGAAAACAGAAAATAGACAGAAGTCAATCATGAACATGGGGCAAAAAAAAAAATTGAACAAGGGCCCTCAATCCTCCTCTCAACCAGCCTTTAAATTGTCTTGAAAGAAGATATTACCATCACCAAACAGGCCAAGTCAAGTAGTGCATGAAAACGGCATGACCAGTTTTGAGACAGGAATAAGCAACAAAAGAAGTAGGATTCAGTGACCATAATTAGATATATTCAACCAGGGAGGGAGTTGCAAAAGCTGTTTTCATTTATCCATTCTCAGCCTCTACTCAAACTCCCTAGTCAACTCTCAAGTGAAGAATCTCCAAATCTGAAGTACCAAGCCCCACGCGACTGCCTCCATCAACCACATTACTATCACCTTAAATTTCCTCCAATACTATATCCTTCTGTTTTCTGATTCTTGGCCCCTACTACTCATCTTGCTTCACTCTCATCTTCTTCATCTACCTTCCGCTACTGCTCTTGATCAAATAAACTAAACTCAATTTCTCATCCTCATCTCAATCATTTACCTACTTCTACTGCTCTTGAATTACTTCACTCTCTGTCCCATAAAGCCCAGCTAATTTATCAGACCCAGCTAATTTATCAGATGTGAGGTGCTCTCCTATGATCTTGTTTGACTACCTATCCCTTACCAATCATTGTCTCCTTGTTGCAGATCTCCTTTCTTCCTTTTCTGTCCTTCTTTTTTTCCTTTTCCTCCTATTCTTGGTACTTTTCTTCAAGTTAGAGGATTCAGTGTCAGGCTCCTCCCTCTCATTATACACTTTCAAACAAAATCCCTAAATCCTGTTGTCTCCCCATCAATGTGTCAGACCATTGTTCTTTACTCAAAATACAATTTATTTTTGGGCTTAAAATTCTCATGGTTAAAAGCCCAAAGTCTCAATCAACTAACCCAAAAGCTCAAAGACCAATGGGATACACACAATCCCTACTGAAGACATTGACAGAATTGATTCCCAGTCTCTCCCACTCAAATGTTTTTCTCTGGAGGTCTATGATTCAAACAATCCTGTTAATCAAAGGCATAGAACACTGGTTAAACTCCTCAGAGCCCAACAAATTTCCTTCCAAAGTAAATCTTGAAATTTTTGGATACATCCTTACCAAGCTAGACAATCAAACCTAAATTGATTGCGTGAAGGACCATCATACCTCAAATGGAATTGAGTTGTGGAAGTCAATCAATGAATACTAAGCCTCCTTGCAAACTTCAAATTGATCAAGAGTCTTCTTCAATTTTCTCAAACTTCAATTTGATCCCAAGAGGGTTGAAAAATTTATAACCAATGCCAGGGCCTGTCTTATCCAAATTGCTGAGATTGGAATTCAAATGGACAACAAAATTGTTGCATATGTCCTACTCTATGAATTTCCCCCTCAACTGGATCATCTCAAGACCACCATCATGCACTCACTGGGCAAAGCTAAGATTTATTCTGATCAAGTTCTTCAACATCTCAATCAGATTGAGAAAGAAGTATTGAATGGATTGTACGCCTCAGCCCTTGTAACTAAAGGCAATGCCATCAAGTGCACAGAAATGTGGCAAAATCCTCAAGCCAACCACAATCAAAGAAAATGTTGGTGTCTCTATCCACATCTGCAACCTAACTCAGGGAACTACCAAGGCTCTGGAACAGCGCCTGATAAGGCTTCACCAAACTCTCAAAAATCCTCCTTGAACTACCTGGCATACAACTTTGCCAGGGCTGCATCACTGAATCTTGATTGTAACCAATTACTGCTTGACTCCAGCGCTTCAAACTGTATTTTTAACAATCCCCACTTCTTTCCCCATCTTCATTGCAACAAGACCAAAATCCAAACCAGCAATCCCAACGCTCCAATCTTGTCCCTGGGGAGTAGAACTGCTATCCTGAAAACCTCTCTAGCAACCCTGAATCTCAACAATTCCCTGTATGTACCCAATATGGCCATCAATCTTGTGTCCCTTGGCCAACTCATACAGAAGGGCTGCTCTCTTTCTCTCCTAACTCTAAACAAATTTGCAATTTTTTATCAAAATTGTCAAATTTTTTCAGGGATAATTGAGGAAAATCTTCTTTTTGTCAATAACGGGATTGATTGTCTTCCGCCCACATCCTTTTCTTTCATATCGCTCTCCACAATCCACAAACCTTTCTGTCAACCCAATCTTGAAAAAACTCATCTTCTGTCTAAAGAATTTCTCAATCTGAAATGGGATCAGGTTGAGTGTGTCTTGTTTGCAAAAGGGAAAATTCATTGTCAGCCCTTTGAAGGTTTGATATGCTTAAAAGGAAGAATTGATTTCATCAAAAGGAAACACAAGAATAGAAATTGAAACAAGTAGGCACCTTCAAAGGACTAGATAGCGTGGTGAATGAACATGAGCGGAATGCAGAAGGAAATAGGAAAAGATAATAAAGAAAATAATGAAAAATTGAGAGGTAGCAGTTGTTAATGGTTGCAGCGGTAGCTGAGGGTAGTAGTTGTAGCGGTAGCTGGAGATTGGATTTGGTGGTAGCTGATGGTCAAGTTGATGTTACAAATGATGGATCCTGATTTGGCCGCTTTGACCAGCGTTGATCCAGATAACAGGAGAGAAGGCAAGCTCCACTTTAGAAATGGAGTATTGGCAGAGGGTGGTTTTGGAGTGGCGCGTGAGTTTGATGGATGCTTAATAGTTGAAGTTAGTGTTAGATTCACAGACGTGACAGAGCAGAGTTTAAGAAGAAATGAGAAGGAAAGAAAAAAACAAACAAAGCAATGATGAGGAAATAATGAGAGAATGACTCTTAGAATCCCAACAGCCTCCCTTTCTAAAATTATTCCGCAATGTTGAGAGCATTCAGAGCATGGCTGAGGGCCATTTGGGACATTGGCTTTGTGAGAAAGTCCGCCAGATTCCTTTTTGAAGATACTTTCTGAAGCTTGATGGCTTTCTTGAGGATCTCACTCCGCACATAGTGGAAGCAAAGCTCCATGTGTTTGGTGTGGATGGTAGAGTGGTTAGCCTGATTGAGAGAAATTTTGATGCACCCCTTGTTGTCCTCATAAATTGTGGCCGTCTTTGCTGCTTCACCTGGTAGGATTTTGCCCATGATGGATTTTACCAAGCTTAGCTCCTTGATTGCATCACCCAGCGCCTTTTATTTGGCCTTGGTGGTGGATAGCAACAAGGTGGGTTGTTTTTGGAACTTCCAAGTGATGACACTGACAAACCATTGAACAATCAGTCCAGAGATTGATCCTCTGGTGGTCAGACAGGTTTCCCAGTTGACATCAACTTACGCTTCAAGATGAGATGATGAGGAGGAATCCTTGAACATCAGGCCAAAGTTTGGAGAGTGTTGGAGGTATTGAAGAGTGTGTAGGGCGGACTCAAAGTGGTGAATATTTGTTTTGAGCAGGAATTGTGCCAGTTAGTTGACCGCTAAATTTATGTTGGGCCTGGTGCACCTGCAAATGTGGTTGATCTCCCCAACAATTTTCCAATAGTTGGCGCCCAATTGAACTTATTCCTCAAGGTCCTCCTCCCTTGAGGGATAGAGCTTGCAGTGGGGCTGGAAGGGAGTAGAGAAGGATTTGTGGGGTGGAAGCAAGTATTGTGAGAATATTTGATTGATGTAGGAGCTGTGAGAGAGTTTGAAACCATTTGGAGGATGGTGCACATTCATTCCGAGAAGCAGGGCAGCAGTTCCCAAGTACTTTATCTTGAATCTGGATCTGAGTTGTTTGATGAATGCCTCCAATCAATTTCTGAACACTGCAATTTCATCCATGTGGACATATAGGTAGGTGGAGTGTTATAATTATGGCCAGCAATTAGCTTAGGAAAATGAGCAGTATTTAATGCAAAAGAAATGCTGGAAACTGGATTTCAATAGTTGCTAATGGGGCTCTCACAATGGGGCAATACATTGGATGAATTTGATTGGATGATGAATGAATGATGGAAAACAGAAAGGATAAGAGCTCCTTAAGTACAAAAGATTGGCCTCTTGTGAGCCCATGATACAACAAGCCAAAAGGCAAATTTTCCGCCCCAAAAGAGCTCTACAGGCTCTACAGACCTTGTTACTTTTTTTGGACTACATCAGCCCGCATGGCGTCAGTCCCTGAACCCTTACAACCAGCATATTCCGGTCCATTCTGGTGTTTCCACCATTACGGGGCTGAACAAGCCCCTTGCTGTTCAGTCCCTTGGCTGTTTGTCCATTACAACCAGCCTTGGCGTCCTTATGACCTTGCTTACGGGCTGGTTGCCTCATGCAGCCAGCCCCTGGCCCCTCAAATGGGCCAGGTGGGACCCAGGACTCACCTGGGCCCGGTTTCAACCTCACTAGGGGGGGTGTAACTGGTGGACATGACTCCCCCCCCTCTTTCTCTCAAATCCCTGGTGGGGGCGGTCAAAACCCCTCACCAGGGGCCCTGGGGGTTGATACCCCCAGGGCGTTGTCAAGGAATTGTTGGGCTGGGGTGGTCAAGTCCCCACAGCCCCTTTGCTCCTCCCCCTTGGTAAAGGGGGGGGGGAGAACGCCCCTCCTTGCACTTTTCTCCGCGGTGGGAGGGTGATCAAATCCCCCCACCCCCTGGTTGCACTCCTTGCGGCCAGATCTGTCATCTTCCCTGGGCAGGAGGGTGGTCAGGTCCCCCCTGCGCTGACCAACCACGTCATTGCGGCCGGTCGCTGGCTGGTTCAACCCAGCCAGCCCGCCCCCATCCCCCTTGCAACGGCAAGCAAGGGCGCGACCAGCCGGGCCCGCGCGGTGTCGCACCGCGTGGAATCCCTCAGCCTTACAACAGCCCCCGCGTGGGCCATACCAAGGGACACAAGTGGCCCCAAGCGGGCCACGACACGGGCAGCAGCCCTGGGCGGGCTGCAACACAGGCGGCAGCCCCAATGGGCCGCCAAAAGTCCAAAATGTGAGAGATGACTACTTTGGAAGGCCAGCCCGTCTGGCCAAGTATGTCCAAAAAGAAACCTTGGGCCCAATTATTCCCATACAAGCCCATCTGGCTGTATTTGCCCATATACCCCACTGGGCCGGTTGGGGCCCGTGTACCAATGGGACTATTTAACGCCCTTTGAGGCCAGTTTCCCCAAATCCGTGATATCCACATGGGCCCGTATGGTCCGTGTGTGTGTCCAATGGGCCGCAGAGGCCCATATGTGCATCCCATTTGGATTTAAATTATACGTAGCACACGTGTAAGTGCATACATATTTTAACATGGAGTCCTTCCAGAATACAAATTGGTCAGCCTCGCTCTTATGAAAGCCGCAGTCAACCAACCAGTTGGTGAGCATCTTGTACCAGGCCTCTGGGGCCTGTTTCAGTCCATAAAACGCTTTCTTCAACCTGAGATAACTTCCTTGAGCTGGACTGATGAAGGGAGGGGCGATAAGGTAAACTTTTTCCCGCAGTGGGGAATTCAGAAAAGTGGCCTTCACATCAACCTGGTGAAACTTTGATCTTAAGTGGGCAGCAAGAGCTGTTAGCATTTGGAGAAAGGTTTTGTAGCCAGTGGGTGAGAAGTTTGAGTTGAAGTCAATGCCGTATTGTTGATTGAAGCCTTGCATGCAGATTTGCGCCTTGAACTCAACAATTCAATTTTGATTGTTGCGCTTGGTGAAAAAGACCCAAAAACATTTCATTCCTAGCTTTCTATCAGGAAGCAGCAAATCTTCCCAGACTTGACAATCAAGAAGGTTGGTTTCCTTTCTTCTCATGGCTTCAAGCAATTCCTCTTGGTATTTGGATTTAAGGGCCTCTTGAACCAAAGTGGGGTCCAAGTAATTGTTGTTGATGATGAGGTAGACAGCGGGGGCTTCAAATTTTGAGTTGAGGCAATGAGGATGAGGAATTATATTTTGCTGAGTTAGTCTGTTGTGAGATGGGAGGAAGGTGGGGGGGGAAAGCCAACAGTAGTTGAGGTGATGGGAGAGGTAGCAGAAGGAACAGCAGAGAAAAAAGGAGAGGAAGTGGCAGGAGGTGGAGACGGCAAGGCGTTCAGGGAATTGTCAGAAGGAGAGGAGGGGGAACAAGGGAGAGTCAGAATGAGATCAGAGTTGGAGTGATTGGAGGTAGATGAGAACCCGGATGGAGAGGGGAAAGAGAGTTGATAAAAGGCAATATTTTCCAAGGTGAATATTTTGGAGGAATGCGGATTGGGTAGTTGAAATGACAAAAAGTCATTTACATACCCAATAAAGATGGCTCTTTTTCCGGTGGGGAGAAGCTTAAAGGTACAATTGGCCTTGGGAATGATAGCAAAAGCAGTGCAACCAAATGGTTGCAAGCAGTTGAGGTTGAAGTTTTGTCCACACCACACTTTGTAGGGAATGATGTTGCCTTGAGACCTGGAGGGGAGAGTTGAGAAGGTGGGTGGCAGTGTTTACTGCCTCATCCCAGAACTTCAGGGGCAGTTTTCTTTGGTTCAGAAAACACCGGGCCTTCTAAAGGATGAGTCAATTTGATCTTTTGGAAAGCCCATTTTGTTGAGGCGTGTGAGGGGGCAAGAAGTTTTGGCCGATTCCTTTTTCAAGGTAGAAAGAGTGCAGCTTGGAGGAGATGAATTTTCCTCTGTTGTCGGAGATCAGAAGCTTCACGGTGTGACCCATCTGGCATTTGGCCTGAGCCAAAAAATCCTTGACAGCAGGGAAAGCTTTGCTCTTCTGCTTGAGGAGTGCCACAGACTGGTATCCTGAGAACTGATCCATAGGAGAGGGGAAGTATGAGAATCCAGAATTGGAGGTGATAGAGAAGGGTCCAACAATGTCCATATGAATTGCTTCAAGAGGTTTGGTGACCCTTTTGAAATGATGATTGAAGGGAGTTGATACTTGCTTGCATGTCTTGAAGATCTGACACATGGAAGTTTGACCTTGGAAGCTGTTGGAGCCCAGGTTGAGATCCTTGAGAGACTGAGAGCTTGCATGGCCCAGACAAAGATTCCAGAGATTTTCCGGGGCCTTGAGAATCAGAGTGGATTGGTTGCATTCCAGGAACTTGGTGCTGCAGATTTCAGTCAGCTTGTTATTTTTGGTGCTGACAAAACTAATTTTGTCCAACTTCACCTCAAAGCCTGAGAATCCAACCTTGGTAAAGTTGGCCTTTGACAAGTTTAGTTGGGTGAGGGAGATGAGACAGCGTTTTACGGAAGGGATGAGAAGGACATCTTGGTGGGTGATGATTTCCCCAGAGTGATTGACAAGCTTAGCTGAGCTGGAACAAGTGGCCATAAGGGAGTTGTTTGGTGAACCGGTTCCTACTTCAAGATGAACAGGTGTGGATTCAAACAGAAACCTTGCATTGTTGATTATGTGATGACTGGCGCCAGATTCCAGAACAGGAAGGAGGGAGTTTTTACCATTAGATGACAAGTAAATTTGAGCATTGAAGTGAAGTTTGGCGCTCTTGGTGTTGCTCTGAGTGTTGGCATCTGAACTTTTGTTAGCTGTGTGAAGATTGGATGAGGGCATTTTATTACAATCAGGTCTAAGATAAGGATTCACAAACCAGCTTTTGCTTTCTGTATTTTTGGCTAATGGGTTGTGATTTCCTTTGGAACAGGGATGCTTGGGTCTTCTCTTTGCAGTTGATTTGTGGAGTGAGACGGAGGGATGCATCTCTGGAGAATCATTCGCATCAGGAATGCGGGAGGACTCCAGATTTAGGACTTCTCAGAGTTTGTTCAGGATGCCAGTTGGATTTTGAAGGAGCGCATTGTTGAGAATTAGGGAGTCAACTATGTGGTAAAAGGAGCTGGGGAGTTTGGCAAGGATGGTATAACTAAAAATGTCTTGAGGAACTTCAAGTTGCACTACCGTGAGTTAATTCTTAAGCTTTCTGCAATCTTTGATGTAGGTTGTCAGGCCACCTTTGAAGAGGTAGCAAATGAAGTTGAGCCAAATGCAGCCACAGTTGTTTGAGGACTGTGAGGCACATTTTTCAAGGATTGCCTTCCAGATGGCATGGGAGTCACCATTGTTGTTGTTGTTGACAATAGATTCAAAATCAGATTTTCTGAGATTTTGGATAATTATTTCTGCAGCGTTGAACACCTTCTTATTCTGAGGGCCAGATAAAGGTGAGGGAGGAGGTTCAACGTTAAGTTCCAGTAATCCTTTTCAACACACATAGCTCTTTATCCTGGGACTCCAGGAGGGGAAGTTTGAGTTGTTCAGCAGTGGTATATTGAGCTTGGATGGATTGATTTGTTCTTCTGAGTCAGACATAGAGCCTATCTGGTCCAGTGAGCCTCTTGAGACTGTAAATCTGAAGGTTTCATAGTCTTAAAAGGAAGAATTGATTTCAGCAAAAGGAAACACAAGAATATAAATTAAAACAAGTAGGCAACTTAAAAGTACCAGATAGCCTGATGAATGAACAGGAGTGGAATGCAGAAGGAAATAAGAAAATATAATGAAGAAAAGAATGAAAACTTGAGCGGTAGCAGTTGTTGATGGTTGCAGAGGTAGCTGGAGATTGGAGTTGGTGGTAGCTGATGGTCAAGTTTATCGTAGCAATGATGGATCCTGATTTGGCCGCTCCAACCAGTGTTGACACAGATAACCAGATAGCAGGCAAGCTCCACTTTAGGAATGGATTATTGGCAGAGGGTGGTTTTGGAGTGGCGCATGAGGTTGATGGACGCTTAATAGTTGAAGGTAGTGTTGGGTTCACAGACATGACAGAGCATAGTTTGAGAAGAAATGAGAAGGAAAGAACAAAAAAAACAAAACAATGATGAGGAAATAATGAAATTATAACTATTAGAATCCCAACACCCTTCCTTGGTCATCTCCCAAAAAGGAAAAATTTGTTCAAGCTCATTCACACTGACGTGTGAAGTCCTATCAACCCCCCTTCTCTCTCTGGTTTCCAGTACTTCCTGCTCCTCACCAATGACATGTCCAGGTTCAGGTTCAGAAAGTGCATACCAATCCGACTCAAATCTGATGTAACTGATGAAGTAATTAAGTCCATCAAAGTTCACACAAATCAGAAAGGAAGAATTTTGGAAGTCTTCCACTCAGATAATGGCGGAAAATTTTTCAACCACCGCCTCACCAGTTTCTTTTTCAAACATGGGATCAAACACACTACATCAAAACCATATACCCCCCAACATAATCCATTTGCTGAAAGAGGTAATCGCACCCTGATTGAGGCTGCTAGAACTTCCATGATTGACATGAAAATTCCTACCTTCCTTTGGGACAAAATCCTGGTTGGCGCTTGTATAATTATTAATTTTCTTCCCTCACTCAAATCCAAATTTTCAGCCTACAAACTCTGGACCAATAAATCTCCCAAACTTTCTCTTATTTGCATCCTTGGCTCCAAGACTATTGTTATTAACCAAATTTCCTCTCCTGGAAAAATCAAAGAAAAGGGCCTAGACGGTATCCTGGTTGGATTCAAGCTTGATCTGATCTATCTTATAGGATTTACTGTCCCAAACTCAGGCATATTGTTTGTTCAAAACAAGTCAAAATTTTTGAAAACTCCCCTTCCTCTTTCAACTCCTTAGATGACTCTCCACCTCTCAAGACCTGATTTGGTCATCTTCTAACTGATGAATCTCTTCTCATTGAAACCCTCAACACCAACACCTCTCTTTCTTCCACCATCAACATTTAAACCCCTGCTGACAATTCATTCTCCACTCAAAACTCCTCTTCCAATGAAAATCCACCATCCTCTCAATGCTCCCCTCACAATGAAACCTCACTTTTGGCTCCCGTCACCGCACTGCAGTCTGATGCCAGTTCTGAATCCCTAATTTGCAAATCCAATGACAACTCCAAAGTTTCCAAGCAACTTCAAGCCACCTCACCTCCAACCCTCTGAAAGTGATCCACTCTGCAGAAACCGCAGCAATATGGTTTCATTGCTTGAACCGTGCCTAAGAGCTACTTTGAAGCCACCAATTGCAATGAAAAAGACAAGTTGATTAAGTCAATGAATTCTGAGCTTGACGGTATTGAAATCATGAAGGTCTGGGGAGGATGGCAATCACTTCCCAATGGCAAAACTGCCTTGACCACCATGTGGGTTTATTGAATCAAGGAAGGACCTGAAAAAACTGAAATCTCCTTCAAGTCAAAATTTTGTGTTCAGGGCTTCAAAAAAATTGAATTATTTGTCTAGGGCCAAGCCTATTCTCCAACTGGCTCAATCACCACTCTCCATGTACTGCTTGTCTATGCTCTCTTCCACATGATCACACTCTGGCAAATGGAAATCAAGTCCACTTTCTTGCAGGCCCCACTTGACAAGGACTTCTACATCAAGACACCCCTTGTCTATCAAGCCACATTCTGCTTTCTCAAACTCAACAAGGCCCTCTATGGCCTGAAGCAAGCGCCAAAAATCTGGTACAAAACTTTTAAGAAGTGACTGCTTGAGGAAAACTTCACTACGTCCAGTGCCAATCCATGTCTCCAAATCAGCTCAACCAAAAAAATTATGTCTTTGTGTATGTTGACAACTTACTGATAGTAGGAAATTTAATTGATTTCAGAAACTGATTAAAAACTAAATTCAAAATTTTTCAAGATGGACCCCTAAGTAAAATCCTTGGAAATCAGCTTGTGAACACTAAAGAAGGTATTGGTCTCTTGCAATCTTGTCACATCAAAACAGCCCTCCTCAAACTTGGCCTCACCAATAGTAAACCAATCAGTACTCCATTAACGCCCAATATAAATCTTATTCCCGCCACAGAAGACAAGCACAAGTCCTTCCTTGAACTGAAAATCAACTATTGATCCTCCACAGGCTTCCTCAACTTTATAGCTAGCCAAACTTGACCCAATCTCTCTTACACCGTCTCCAAACTCTCTTGTTTCAACAATAAACTGGTGATTCCCCACTGGATCAAGTCAAAACACACATGGAGCTATCTAAAAACGTCTAAAGAATTGGCCTTTGGGCTTCAAAACTCAAAGTTTGAGTACAACTTGTACGTTTACAGAAACTCCAATGGTGGAAATGACCCCAAATCAGAAGAATTCATACAGGATATTTGATTCTCCTTTACGTCTGCCCTTTTTCCTGGCACAGCAAAATTCAGTCAAAAATCTCTCTCTCCTCAACCAAGGGCAAACTCAAGTCCCTTGTCCTTGCAACACAAGAAAAAATTTGGCTTTCCCAACTCCTCTCCTAAATGAATCTCAATAAAAAACTCACCCACTGTGCTTTCATTGACAACAAAGTGCTAAATGACCTAGTAAATCAACACTCACACCATGGTGCCCTTAAACATGTTGACACGCAAATCAAATGGCTGCGCAAACAACAAGATAATCATTCTCTCATCACTCACATCATTCCCTCACATCAAATGCTGGCATATTCCCTGAAAAAAGCCTCCCTTTGATCCTCTGTTGCTCCTCTCACTTCATTCATCATGTCAACTCACATATGCTCATGGGGGTTTGTTGTCATTTATCCATTCTAAGCCTTCAAACTCCCTAGTCAACTCTTGAGTGCAGAATCTCCAAACCTGAAGTACCAAGCCCCACACGACTGCCTCCATCAACCACATTACTATTGCCTTAAATTTCCTCCCGTACAATATTCTTCTGTTTCCTAATTCTTGGCCCCTACTACTCTTCTTGCTTCACTCTCATCTCCTTCATCTACCTTCCACTACCGCTCTAAAATTACTTCACCCTCTGTCCCATCAAGCCCAGCTAATTGATCAGATGTGATGTGCTCTCCTATAAACTTGTTTGAATCCCTATTCCTTACCAATCATTTTCTCCTTGCTGCAGATCTCCTTTCTTACTTTTCTTTCCTTCTTTGTTTCCTTTTCCTCCTTTTCCTGGTCTGTTGCTTCAAGTTAGAGGATTCAGGGTAAGGCACCTCCCTCTCATTATAAGCTATCAAACCAACTCCCTAAATACTTTTGTCTCCCCATCAATGTGTCAGACCATTGGTCTTTGCTCAAAATACAATTTATTTCTTGGCTTCAACTTCTCAAAAGCCAGGAAGGAGATGGAAAATTATGGGGGTGTATGTTTGTTGGAGCTACCACATACTCTTTTCCCATTGCTTGCCATGGTAGACGGACATTTAAGTCCCATAGCTGCCACAAACACAAGAACCTTCTGCCAACCAATGGCTTTGGTGAATATTTTGGCCAATTGGTTGTTGGTACCAACCCAGTTGATGTGCACCTTGCTGCCATAGACCAAATCATTGATTGCATGGAATTCCTACTCAATGTGTTGGTGATTCTTTCCCGTGCCACAGTTGCTAATAATTTGCACATCCACTCAGTTTTCAGATAGTACATTGGGTGTAGAGAGCTCAGATAAAGGGGATAATAGGGAGGCAAGCCACATGGTATCCTTCAATGCAAAAGACAGAGCCATGTATTCTGCCTTGAAGGTTGACTTTGCCACACATGAATGCCTCTTTGAAGCCCAAGAGAGTGGGTAGCTCCATATCATGGTCAATAAACCATTGGCAGACCAAGCCCCCTCTCCTCCCCAGTTGTTGTCAGAAAAAATCCAGAGGCCATCAAACCAATGGTCCTGGTTGGCAATGATGGGAAGAGAATAGTAAACAGTGAACTGGAGATAGGAAATGAGGTGTTTTAGAGCTCCCCAGTGATCAGTGTTAGGGTTCATAGAGAAATGAGCTAGTAAATTCACCGCAAAGGTGATTTCTGGCCTGGATTGCTGCGCAAGGTAATTTATGTCTCCTAGGCGCAAGATGTAGGCCAAGTCCATAGCCACACTGTAATTAGATAAGAGGATCTCTTGCACAAATATTTGAAGGCTCCAGTTCAAGGATCTTCCAAAGAGGGTTCAGCTGATCAAAGAAAAAGCCTCCAGGGACTTCCATAACATGGATGCCAACAATGATGGCCAGTTGCTTGTCCCACTTCAGATCCAGTGCAGAGGAGAGCCTTTCCTGCAAAGTGCGCATCATTTGGTTGTCACTAGCCGCAATAACCCTTTTTTACACATGGATCCAGAGGAAAGCCCTGCCCTAAATCCTGGAATATGTGTAAGTTGACTCATCCTCCAGGTTCACACTGAAACTAATGGCACTCAGCTCCTGCTGCAAATAGAGCACCTAGCAGAAACCAGCTTGCTTTGTCCCATATAGGTCCTTGTTCAGCTTCAGAACATGACCCTTTGGCACAAATATCCCCTTAGAAGCCCGCATAAAGACATTGTAGTCCATCAGCAAGTGTAGGAACACACTCTGCACATCAAATGTGTTGATTGAATGGATGAGAGTTCAAAGAATGATGACATTGGAGGGACTAGGAACATTCTGAACAACCGCACCAGTATGAGCAATAGTAGAAGATGAGAACACAAAAACAAGCAAATGTAGAGCAATCAAGAGAAGAAAAGAAAAAGAGTAGAAATTTTACCAGACAGTCAAAAAGAATAAGCCAGAGGAACCTTGAGTAGTGGAGAAGTTGAGAGCGTTTGATCAAGTAGGAGTTGATAGGTCTGGTTGAGTAGAGGATGGATTGAGAGATTGGTACGTTGGGTGATGTTGAGGATGTGAGTGCGATGAGTTGAAAGAGTAAAGAACAAGGAACATAAAAGAAAGAATATAGTCAAGAAAGTTATGTGAATAAACTAAGAAATGAACAGAAAGAGAGATAGAAACAAGAGCGGAGAAAGAAAGGTATGAACTAGAGCTGTAGACGTATGAGATCAATTAGAGTCCCCCCCGGTGTAATCGAGTAGTTTGGGGACGCGCGAGGTACTGCGTGTCAGTCTGGATGGAACCACTCAGAGGATGATTTCTGACACCCCTTGTGGCTGGTAGGATTTCGAGGTATTTGTAGTGAGGATTGATGACATAGAGAAGATTGGAGTGTTGAGTTCGAGGAAGCGCTTTTGTTAAGCCGTCGGCTATCATTTTTTCCGATGGTATAAGTTTGATTTCGAGGTTCTAGGCCTGTAATTCTTCTCTAATTGCTTTCGTTTTTATTTCTATATGTTGGGTTTTAGAGTTGCAGCCAAACTTCTTCAATTTATCATCCAAACCTTTGTTATTGATATGATGCACACTTGGTTGAGTGGGTTTTGTCCACATTTCTGATACCAGGCTTCTCATCCAAATTTCCTTGAGAAAAGAGTCCACCAAGGGGTTGAGCTCTGCCTCAGTGGTTGAGTGAGTTACATTTCTCTGGCAATAACTGCTCCACGCAACAGGCAATCCAAAAAGTAGGGTCAAGTGACCGGATTGAGAATGACGGGTTTTGAGGTTGTTGTTCCAAGTAGCGTCGCTGAAACACTGTAGTTGAGTATCTCAATGCTTTATTTCCAGAACTAGAGAGAGAGACTTAGTAGCTTTTAAGTACTTCCGGCACCGTTTTAACTCACACCAATGATTTATCCCAGGTTGTTTGCAGAATCAAGCTAGGCTTGAGACTGCGTAACTTATGTCCGGCCATGTCAGACACGCAATGTAGTTCATTAAGAACACGGCTGATCTGTAGTTGATATTGAGCGCTTTGAATTCCTCCTGTTCTTCAACAGTTGCAGGTTGTAGATTTAAGTTAGAGGTTAGAGGAATGGAGGAGGGATGGCAGTCTGTTAGCTTGAGTTCTTCGAGGCCGTGATCGATATGATTGGGTTGTGAAAGAAAAATTTTGTTATCGGATTTTGAGAATTTCATCCCAAGGATTGTGTTGGGATCATGAGCAGATGAGTTTGGAAAACGGTGTAGAAATTTTTGTCTGAAATTGTTACCAAGACCTATTAGGATAAGGTCATCAACGTGGAAAAAGATCATCGATTGGCATTGAGGATTCAAGTAGAGACAGGGATCAGAGGACAACTGATGGAACCCCTGGTCGGTGAGCCACGTGGTAAGAGTATTGAACCAATTAAGTGGAGCTTGTTTGAGCCCGTAAAGGGACTTTTCAAGTTTTAGATATTTAGATTTTCTCTTTGATCCTTTTGGAGTTTTGATGATAACAAGTTCTTTGAGGGGAGCATGGAGGAAAGCACTTTTAACGTCGAATTGAGTGATTGAAAGCAAATGGTAGAGACCGTAGAGAAGGGCAATTCTGAGTGAAGCGGCCTTTCCAGTTGGGGAGAAGGTATCCTGATAATCTAGGCCATAGATCTGATCAAACCCTTGTACGCATAATTGACTTTTGTAAATTAACGGATCCCCGTGAAAATTGTCTTTAAGACGGTAGACCCAAGTCGTGTTGAGAGGATTCGTGGGCTCGGGACCGTTATAGTCTTCCCAGACTTCCATTCTTTCTATGCCGCCTAATTCCGCGTCCATTGACAGGTCCCAATTTTCGTGGTCCTTACACTTCTTGGCCTGTTCAAAAGATTTTGGAACAAAATAATGGTGATAACCGTAGCAATCGGGTGGTTTGAGCGTTGAACAATCACCTAAATTTTGCAAAGGAATTAATTCATCGGCAATTTCCTGCAACAATTGAGAAGATTGGTTGTCAGCAGGTTCATTGGATTCTGTTGAGGGTGAGTTCTGGATGGCGGGTTCAGAGTTATCAGTTGGGACTGGAGAGACATTGAGAGAGTGACTGAAGTCAAGAGAAGGGAAATTGATGTCAAGAGGAGGGTTGATTTCTGAGGGTTTTTCCGTGACGGGAGTGGAGACGGGACAGGACTTGATTATCTTGATGTGCTTAGTAGAAATAATAGAATTATTTGGATTGAGAATGCGATAAGATAAAAGTTCAGGGTTGAATCTCACAAGAGTTCCCTCCAGTACGCGTTCTTTGAGCTTATCCCCACAAGCGATTTTCATATTCAAGTACACCACCCTCAAGCCTAAAGGATGGAAGTAGTCCAAGGGCAGTGTCTTGCCAGTGAAGATTTGGTAGGGGTATTTCTCGTTTGCGCGTTTTGGGATCTGATTGAGCATGAGAGTTGAGGCCTTGGCCACTTCAGCCCAGAGATTAAGGGTTAGTTTAGAGGATTGAAGAATAGTCCTGATGGATTCGGCAATTGTTCAATTTGCACGTTTGACTCTTCCATTATGTTTGTGATGATATGGCTCTGACACAATATGTTGAATGGAGTTTTCTTGAAAGAATAAGTTTATTTCTTGAGAGGTGAATTCTCCTCCACCATCAGTACAGATGGTGGCTGGAAAACAGCCTTGTTTTTGCTTCTCAAATCTAAGAATGGATAAAATTTGAGCACAGGCGTCAGACTTGGCACTGAGAGGAATTGCGGATAGATACCCGGAATGGCTATCAATGATTGTCATAATATACCTCATCCCGTTCCAGGATTCTGGATTAATCAAACCCATTAGGTCGATGTGGAGTTTTTCAAATGGTTTCAAGGCATAGTTAGCATTAGAATTGAAGGGAGTTTTGGTGATTTTTGAGAAGACACAGTCCAAGAATTGAAATTTATTGATCAGGGATTGAGAAATATTGGGGTAAACATTTCTTAAGCAGTGAGGACTGGCGTGCCCAAGTGATTGGTGAAGATAGATAAGCTTATTGTAGTCAATCGTTTTTCTAGTGAGATAGCTGATTTTGGAATTATTTCCAATAGAGTAGGGAAGGTTAAGAGCGAAGATATTTTCTCAAATAAAGCCTTCAAATGCAAGAGTCCCGTTGTGATGAACCTTGAAAGAATTGCCGTGAGCTGAAACAGAGAATTGATTTTCTGTGACCAGTATTCCAGGACTAATGAGGTTGATGACAAGGTTGGGGACAAAAAGACAATTGGATAGCCAAATAAGGGAGTTTCTCCAATCCAGAACTACTTCTCCTTTTCCTCTGATAGGGAGATTAGCTCCATCTTTTCCTGTACTAATGTGTTTGCCATTGCATTCTTGTATAGTGGTGAAGTATTGAGTGGAGTTGAACATGTGGCATGACGCCCCAGAGTCAAGGATAATTTGATGATTGGCGTTTACCTTGTTGATCCAGGTGGTTAAGAGTGCATGGTAGTGGGCGAATTTGTTGCTTTTGGATTTCTTTTTGGCTCTCCATTTGGCTTGCGCTTCTCTCCACCATTCTGGAGCTAAGTTCTCATGCTTGTGTCAGCATTGATCCTTGGGATGGTTGGTAGCAGAGGGATTGTGGTATCCTTGTCAACATTGTTGAGGCTTGGAATTTGAAGTCTTGGAATTATTAGTAACCAATGCTGTTTCTCTAACAGAAGTCTTGGTGAGTTTATATTGTGATTCATTGTCTAGCTGCGTCAGGTGGTTTAGAACTAATTCCACCGTGATCTCCTTGTTTGAGTGCATGATTTGCTGACAAAGGGAGTGAAGCGACTGAGGGAATTTAAAAAGAACCAAGTACGCTAAGATGTCTGATGGGAGTTCAATGCCGACGTCGAGTAATTTCTTGAGAGAGATTTTTATTTCAGTGATGAAGGAGGAGATAGCTTCAGGTTTGAACGGGTGATAGAGAAAGTCATTAAAGACTCAAGCACGGTTGGCAGTTTGGGAGGATGCAAATCTTTCCTTGATGGTTTTCCATAAGCCTTTAGCCGAATTGATATTTTCGGAGTTGACCACGTTGTTATGAGTAACGGCATTGATTTTAGAAAGAATGATAACTCGAGTTTTGAGATTGTCATTAGAACTAAGAGTTTTAGTGTTGTCGTCGAGCATTTGCTTCGTTCCTTTGAGTTTGAGCAGGATGGTGATTTTATCTTTCCAAATCAAGTAGTTTTTGTCTGTCAGGTTTGGGACGGCTTTGAGGGCAGCCTTGAGCATGATTTGTCAAAAGCCGTCCATGTTGCCGAGTCCCTCCATTATCTTGAGCGGTTAAGTCATCGAGTGTTTCGGCTTTTAACCGTGTTGATTGAATGGATGAGAGTTAAAAGAATGATGACATTGAAGGGAATGGGAACATTCTGAACAATGGCACCAGTATGAGCAATAGTAGAAGATGAGAACACAAAAACAAGCAAATTTAGAGCAATCAAGAGAAGAAAAGAAATAGAGTAGAAATTGTACCATACAGTCAAAAAGAATTAGCCAGAGGAACCTTGAGTAGTGGAGAAGTTGAGAGCGTTTGATCAAGTAGGAGTTGATAGGTCTGGTTGAGTAGAGGATGGATTGAGAGATTGGTACGTTGGGTGATGTTGAGGATGTGAGTGCGATGAGTTGAAAGAGTAAAGAACAAGGAACATAAAAGAAAGAAGATAGTCAAGAAAGTTATTTGAATAAACTAAGAAATGAACAGAAAGAGAGATAGAAACAAGAGCGGAGAAAGAAAGGTATGAACTAGAGCTGTAGATGTATGAGATCAAGTAGAGTCCCCCCCGGTGTAATTTAGTAGTTTGGGGACGCGCGAGCTACTGCGTGTCAGTCTGGATGGAACCACTCAGAGGATGATCTCTGACAAAAGGAAGAAAAAGGCCACAAGAAATGGGAGGCAAGGGCAAAAGTGGCCCCTAGGCTGGCAAAGGTTACGGTTGGTGCAAACCTCTCTTAAAAAATTGACACCCTGGAGCTTCCAGAAAACCTGTGCTACAATCCAAGACTTGTGCGAAATAAAATCACGCAAATGGCTCCTCTTAAGCGCATAGAAGTACCAACATCCAAGAAATTCCATGCCCAGCTGGAGAGTGACAACATCCCAAACCCAAAAGATCTTCATTCATCTGAAGTTCAAGCTTTTTTGCAGCATCCCAAATTGGCAAGTCTTCCCTTTTCTGTGCCTTTTTTTAGCTTGAAGGCGCATTGGAGAAGTGGTGAGCCACTGTAGAGATGGATCTGATAAAGGCATCTTGAACTTTGAACTCCTTCAGAAGGCTGAAATTGCCAAGGTTGTGCGCCTGCAAGGAATCAAGGATGGAATTCAGAAAGTATGAGGTGGTGATATTGGATGGAATTTCATCTTCATTAAAGATCAGAGGCCCCTCAAACAACCTTGTTAGACAGCGGGTCCCACAGAAGCCAACCATGTGATGACTCAGAGAACCATACATGAATTAGCTGGTGAGACCGTGTGACAAATTGCTTGATATGTACTGGTTCTTTGAGGTGAGCCCTACACCCAAAGACCCAAAACATGTCCCCAGATGACACATTTACATAAAATAGCTCATACAGGGTTGCTATATTGTCTACATAGACCATTTGGTTCAAGATGTATGCTGGGTTATTTAGGGCTACAGTCCAGAGGGATACTGTTAGCTTTGCCTGGATGAAGGATGTAGGGGCCATATCCATCAGGGTAAGTTTTTTCTGTTAAAAATGGCTGTTTTGATGATGTTCATATGGGACAGAAATCATGTGCCAAATGTCAAATTCCAATATAAATGAAGCAAAGGCCTTGGAGTTAAACTCTTCCACCATTTGCAGAACAAATCACCTTAAAAGTATTTCCAAAAACCTTCTCAAACTACTCAATCCACAACTTAAACTACTCAAAGGACTTGCTCTTAGAGATAATTCCATAGGTGTATACAAAGCACAAGAATGAGTCAAGGATGACCAGATAAAAATTTCTCCCATGCAGAGCTGCTGTGGATGGCCTAAAAATATCAATAGCCACAACATCCTCTGGTGCGGCCATCATTGCCCTGGATTCTGGCATGACAGGCCAATGGGGGCTCTTGGCTAAAGAACAGGATGCGCAGGGGGTTTTGATCTGCCAAATTTTACAAGTGGGAAAACAGCTGAGAGACAAGGATGAAATTATCTTATTAAACCAGTGAATGCCAATATGGCCCAACCACGCATGCCAAAGAGCAGAGTCAATAGAACAAACAGAAGCCACACCATGAGTGGGTTTCAAGCATACCAAATAAGGCCAGAACCATCTCCACTCCCGCTTGACCAATGGGAAATCCTTGCTGTCTTTCCGCAAGAGATGATTGCCATCCTCGAAAGAAACTTTGCCATCAAAATTGACAAAAGAACCCAAAGAAATAGAATTCTGTGATATCTGGTTAGAGAACAGAACATTTGAAAGCCACAAATCCCTGGCCACCTTTGGAAGAATGACATCTCCTATTCCACCTGCCCTGAATTAATCATGGGAAGCCACAGATATGATGAAGTCAACAGGCCTGATCTTTTTTAATAACAACAGATCAGAAATTATGTGGTGGGTTTCTCCGCTGTCAATAAGAGACTTGCTTGTGTCATTCAGCACCATTGAAACAGTAGCAACGTTTGCCTGCAGGTAAACAAGGAAACCAGACAAAGTGCTTAACTTCTGCGTGGCCCATTTTGCATTCTTCAGGCAGGGATTTTCCAGTAGAGGTAGATTTTCATTGACTCAAGGACAATTGGAGGCCCAATGACCCCATTCCCAGCAGAAATTGCAGGGGAATTCCTTTTTCAGCCAGCACATTTCCCACAGTTGGGGGCATGATTGGGTGTACCCGCAGGAGAAGATGTAGAAGTTGGTGTGCCCATGGCAGTCCTGCATCTAGCATTCTTAAGTAAGGGTGGGAAACCATCCTGGGCTTGAGGCAGGTAGCCACTTGCACCAGTTGCAGATACTGCTATGATGGTGGGGGAAACAGCAAACACGGATGACTGGTAGATCCGTGATAAAATTTCTGGAAAATCCATGTCAGTGACAACAAGGGCAGGCTTAATTTTGATTTGCGCATTGAGGGCATTGAATACCAGGTCTTCCATTGACCCAAGGCTCACATGGAAGGCTAGGGAGGCCACATGATCAATGTTCAGCCTCCCAAAACAGATTTCCGGATTGAAAAAGTGGTCCTTGATCATCTGATGGTGGGAGGCCAAGGCCAAAGGTTCCAGGAGAGGCAAGGTAATAGCTTACCATGGCAAGAGGAGCAAGGACCATTTGTTCTTCAAGAAGCTGTCCCTGAGAAACAACAAGGTCCCTTTTGCTGTCATCCCCATGATCAAGGAGCAAAGGGCTTGGTCAATGGAATTCTTGATGAGTGGGAACACTCCTGTATCAGTGGCTGCCTCAATACCGGACCTCTCAAGGTCAACATACCCCTGAATCTGTGTTGTCTGCACAACAACCAGAGCCAGGGCAGCTACCAATGAGGGATAGTTACCACGGTTGATGGCCAGGGAGGGGGTGATATAATTTTTGGTTTGGATCCAATGTAGTTGGTCTTGTATTTCCAAAGAGCTGCTGCAGGACTCAAGGAGGAATTGGGACAGTAGGGCCCTCAGAAGCTCACCATACAGATTATCAAAGGGGTTCTCTTTTCCATTTTGATTTTTCCAAAGTGCGGTTGAAGTGCCCAGTTTTTGTGGGGAGGAATTGGTGGGAGGAGGAATATGAAAGTCAGGATCCATGGATAACTTGGTAGCTTGTGAAGTGCAAAAGGAAGGGGAGGACTCCAATGACAACAATTTCAGGCAAGAGGACACAGAGGACCTTCTTGATGGCTGAGATAGAGAGTGTTTTTTACAACTTTGGAAAGAAGATACACATGCTGGAAATTGCACAGCCTTCCCCTGGATTTACCACAAGTTGGATATAGGAGGGATAAACTATGAATGCAGATCTTGGCGTAAGGGAATAGGATACACTAATACCTGTGTGCAAGCAGTGATGAATAAGAATATCAGGGAAAGCTTAAAATAATTTGCAGGCTCATAACCTGTGGTAAAAGATAAAATTTACCCAAGGGAAATAAATTTCATAGATCAGAGGTAGCTACAGTAGAACTTGTCCTAATCCATACTTGTGAAAGCCCATAAATTGTGCAAACACATGGCAACATCAATCCACCAAATTGTTGCCAGCCAAAAGTTAACTCTTAAACCATGAACCTGCCAAACGTGGTAACACATAGGTCAAAAATCAAAAAAACTGCAAGTTTGGCTGTAAAACTTATTTTACCCCACCCTGCTAACCCAAGATTTTTATTCAAAATATTTCCCATATCATCTCCAATATACACCATCTCCTTGGATTCATATGTATGAACTCTCAATATATTGTACTTTCTTCACCTCTATCTCCACCAACTAATGATTGATATTCATTTCTTGATTTCCTCACCACATTTCCCTTTTCTTCCTTTGCTTATCACCCCTATCCTTCAACTCAAAGCACATCAATCCCCCTGCATAAATGTTTTGAGGCATGGAAATTTCATTTCTTTTTCAAGCACCCATTATTTCTCTTTTTCAACAACACTAGATCAAACTGAAATTTACCTCTGTGAAGCCAGCCTTGAAAAACAAATTTACTCTGTGCCAATTGCCTTTCATAACCCATGATTTGCATGAGTTAATAAAATTTTCTTCTCTAAACCATGATTTTCATGGGTTAATATAGGTTCCTCTAAAATCCAATAAGCCAGCATTGTTAGATAAAATTTATCTTATATTTTTGCTGATAGTCCAACAGTGGAAAAGTACTTGTCAAGTTTAAAGGAAATTAACCTCTGCCAGATGTTCATCTGTGATGCAAAGCTGACGTTGTTGAATTCCTTGATGATCCCTCAAAAGATCAGGTAGCTTGAGACACAGTCTTGAAATTCATTACACAGATTTTCCTGCAATGTGGCAAGGATGATTGCGCAACCAATTTGCTCAAAAATTGAGTTTTCACATGGTTGGATGTAGAAATCAATTTTGAACAGATTTTCCCGTGCAAGTTCCTTGATTTCTCTTGTCCATTGTGTTACATTGGCGCTGTTGTAGCTGAGGAGTGAGTCTGCCCTTATGCAACTGGTTGCATGTGAGATTATCTTACGGCAGAGCTCATTCCCTTCCAGGCATTCCCTTGCTTCTTTGAGGTCCTTGTGGGAGAGTTCAAAGTGTGGTGTGGTTTGTCTTGGTGGGGTTACCTTGCCATCCAGCTTGACTCCCAGCGTGATAGGGTCATTGTTCTCCCTGGTCAGTTTCCTGATATTCCAAATTAGCTTTGGGTTTGTACCTCTGTGTGATGATGCATGTTTTGGTTCTGGTGCTATTGGTTGTGAGGACAGAAATTTCAGTTGATTTTTTGTTTGCGCCATTGTTTGCCATGGGGTAGAAAGCTTGGGGAAAAGTAGAAGGGGAAAGGAGAAGACAGAAAATGAAGAACAGCAACATAAATGGAAAAGGTGAAGTGAATGTTATGGAAGATTTTGTGGCCTCAAGGCAAGTAGGTTGGTGTTGATATAGAAGTTTAAAATATGGTGGGAGCAGGGAGGTGAAGAAAAAGAAAAGAAAATGGGAGGAAGTTGCATTGGTGAAGAGATAAGGGGGAAAGTTTGATATAGAATACTTTGATGTTGTTACAAAGCATGCAATGTGGAAAAGAAAGGAAAGTAAGTAAACTGGAGACTGAAGCT